>JASTWL010000379.1:0-179918 GCA_035220575.1 Temnothorax rugatulus | reverse complement strand
TGTATAACGTTACTTCCTATTCCTTAAAACGGCATGAGCAAACCGATAAACATATACGTACTCTTTACCGATCGCGATTTCGTTGGCCGATTCTCCACCCACAATTCAAGGAAGAAAGTCCACATTTTCGCAAGAAACTATGCGAAGCTTTCCTTGCTGCCGATATCCCGCTAACAAAACTAGAAAATCCTAAATTACACAAGTTTCTTGAAAAATGGACTCAACAAAATGTCCCGGAAGTGTCCACATTGCGAAAAAATTATGTAGAACCAAATTACGTCGAAACAATGTGTAAAATACGTAATATTGTGAACGAAGATAATATCTGGTTATCGGTAGACGAAACTACAGATGCAGAAGGCAGAGCTGTTGCAAATTGTATAATAGGGACCTTACATTGTGATAAACCGGTAAAATTTCCCTTCTTAATTTCTGCAGTATTGGATAAAACAAATAATGAAACTATTGTTCAATTTGTCAAAGACTCTTTAAAAGAATTGTGGCCTACTGAAACAAACAACGAGAGAGTATTATTGTTTTTATCGGGCGGTGCTGCTTATATGAAAAAAGCTGGAAAAAAACTATGCGGCATGTTTCCGAAAATGATCCACGTAACTTGTCTTGCCCACGGATTACACCGTGTAGCTGAAGAGTTAGGTGTACATATAAAAAAGCAAACTGGATCATTTCTGAAACAAAAAAAATATTTCGCAAAGCTCCACATAGAGACGACTTGTTTAAAGAAATGCTTCCCAATGTTCCTTTACCGCCATCGCCAATTACAACCCGTTGGGGTACTTGGATCGAAGCAGCAAGTTACTATAAGAAGCATTTTTTGGAAATAAGATCTGTCATTGAGGCTTTGCCAAAAATGATTCCGCCGCTATTAAAAAAGCTAAGAAACTATTTAAGGTCGACAAAGATCCAGGAAGAGTTCGAATTGATTCATACAAAATTTCGAATGCCTGGTGATTGCAATTAAAAAACTAGAAAATCAGACTCTTCCTATACTCGACGCAATCTACCGAAATACAAAAATATTCAGAACATAATTTCTGCATCTGACGAAAATTAATTATGCATTAAAAAAAGATTGGTCACAGTTCTGAAAAAAAATGAAGGATACCAACAGTTTGTGACAGATCTACAACGTATTCCTCCTATTTCAAGTATGCCCCACTTACTTCATGTGACGTGGAACGAAGTTTTCTAAATATAAATCCATTTTATCATCTAATAGAAGAAGCTTTAAATTTCAAAATCTAAAACACCTTCTCATAGTTAATTGTTTTCATAATTTATAATTAATTAATTTACATTTAAAAAATATTTCTGTTTACTTTTAATTTCAGAAAAAAGTAAAATGTTAAAATAAATTAAAATATAAATATATCTTTAAAAATAAAATAAAATAATAAAAGATGAGAAAATTAAAAAAATAAAAATAAGGTTTAAAAAAAAATAAAAACAAAAAATAAACTAAAACTAAAAAAAGCAAATGAAACCGGCTCTCCACCACGTCCTCGTTCGTGGTTCTGGTTTAACTAAGAGTGGAGAATCTTAAGATTATTTCCTTTTTAAATTAAAAAAGGTATTAACTAACTACTAAAAGTACTTTAAATATTTCTTTAAATGCAAATTAATTAATTATAAATTATGAAAACAATTAACTATAAGAACTTCATTTTTTCTCAGAACTGTGAATAATCTTTTTTTAATGCATAATTTAATTCCGTCAGATGCAGAAATCATATTCTGAATATTTGTACTTCGTTGATTGCGTCGAGTTTAAGGGTCTGATTTTCTAGTTTTTTAATTGCAATCACCAAGCATTCGAAATTTGTATGAATCATTTCGAACTCTTTCTGGATCTTTGTCGACTTAAATAGTTTCTTAGCTTTTATAATAGCTGCGGAATCATTTGGCAAAGCCTCAATGATAGATCTTATTTCCAAAAAATGCTTCTTATAGTAACTTGCTGCTTCGATTCAAGTACCCCAACGAGTTGTAATTGGCGATGGCGGTAAAGGAACATTGGGAAGCATTTCTTTAAACAAGTCCTCTATGTGGAGCTTTGCGAAATATTTTTTTTGTTTCCGAAATGATCCAGTTTGCTTTTTTATACGTACATCTAACTTCTTCGGCTACACGGTGTAATCCATGGGCAAGACAGTTACGTGGATCATTTCGGAAACATGCCGCATAGTTCTGTCCCAGCTTTTTTCATATAAACAGCACCATCCGATAAAAACAATAATACTCTCTCGTTGTTTGTTCCAGTAGGCCACAATTCTTTTAAAAAGTCTTTGACAAATTGACCAATAGTTTCATTATTTGTTTTATCCATACTGCAGAATTAAAAAGAAAAATTTCACCGGGTTTATCAGAATAAGTTCCCTATTATACAATTTGCAACAGCTCTGCCTTCTGCATCTGTAGTTTCGTCTACCGATAACCAGATACTATCTTCGTTCACAATATTACGAATTTTACACACTGTTTCGACGTAATTTGGTTCTACATAATTTTTTCGCAATGTGGACGCTTCCGGGACATTTTGTTGAATCCATTTTTCAAGAAACTTGTGTAATTTAGGATTTTCTAGTTTTGTTAGCGGAATATCGGCAGCAAGGAAAGCTTCGCATAGTTCTTGCGAAAATGTGGACTTTCTTCCTTGAATTGTGAGTGGAGAATCGTCCAACGAAAATCGCGATCGCTAAAGATTACGTATATGTTTTATCGGTTTACTTATGCCGTTTTAAGTAACTTTATACAGGAACGTGGAACATATTTACAATAAAGTCGATTTGGCTCTATGAAAAATCAGATATATTGTGTCATATTCATATGACAAAGAAGTCACTTTTTTCTTTTAATTATGTTTGCAATTCGATATGAAATAGTATTCTCGTGCGATCGCGAACAATAGAAAAGTCAGTCTCCGCGGTCTTCGCTTATTTAAGTAGTAGATCTCGCGAGGCTCGCCCCACCATCGAGTCTCGCCCCACGCTCCGACGCTCGGCGATCGGACTTGATGGTGGGGGGAGCGCGCAGTGGTTCTCGGCTCGTGCCCGGGCTCCGTGCCCGAACGTCCGGGCCCTACTTATGGCATCCCTAATAAGTATGATCGGGGCCTTATGTTATGTAAGGCCATCCCTAACAAATTTCTACACGGGAATATCTTGCATATCCTCTAATTTTAAGAGGCTATTCGGATTATTATATAGTAGAATTTGCTATAGATGAATTTACTCTTGATTATAGCTTACGCATCCACTCTTTTATAAAGTAATACGTATTACTTAAAGAAAAATGTTCTTCATGTAACATTTTTGCTTAGAGGAAGTGCTAAGAGGAATTCCCCACTTATCAGTAGAATATTTTTTTTGAGTGAAGGATATCCTTCAGAAGATCTCGTAAGATAGCTTATGCAACGGATATGCCAGAATATTTAGATATTGTGAGATTATAACAGGATATCTCACGATATCCTATTGGAATATCCCGGGCAGAACCTGCTGGGATATCCGTGGGATCGTATTTGGAAATTTGGGACAATTTGGGATATCCCCAGGATACAGTGTGCTGTGTGGGTATATATATATAGCCTAAGCTTACATATTGAAGACTGCTTCGGCAAATTGAGCGTCTTCCGAAACTAACTCCCGTTCGTAAAAACGCGCAAAGGTTTCAGAGTCCTTTGTCCAACCCGCCGTTTTTCTTATTACGTCCACACTAACGCCATGACGCTTTGCGGCTGAAGTTGCTGCGTGTCGCGTGCTGTAGGCCGTAAACTCCTCAACATTTATGCCGCTCTTGGACAAGACTGTCTTGAGCCATCGACTGAGTGTCTGCGTGGACACCGCCTTATATGGTTTCTTAAACGACATAAACAACTTTACAATAGACCCACGCAAATCTTGAGTTCTACTCAGGTACGATTGCAAAGCTGTAGCCACGCATATGGACCTATTCTGAACGAAAAACGGTAGTCTCAGCACTGGCTGTTTTCTATTTGGGCCGGACGTTTTAATCCTATCAGGAATTTTTATTTCTAAATGATTTCCGTTCATTTGACGAATATTCCTAATATCTATCAGGCACAAGGTCTGTATACGATGTCCTGTAGCCAGGGCTAATAAGGCCACCAGCTTTTGAGAAAGCCGTTCTAAACTTATATCTTCATTTGGATATGCTCTTGACAAATAACTTAAAACTACTTTGGGATCCCAGGTTACATTGTATCTGGGATTTGCTGGTCTCAATTCCCACACAGCACACTGTATCCTGGGGATATCCCAAATTGTCCCAGATTTCCAAATACGATCCCACGGATATCCCAGCAGGTTCTGCCCGGGATATTCCAATAGGATATCGTGAGATATCCTATTATAATCTCACGATATCTAAATATTCTGTCATATCCGTTGCATAAGCTATCTTACGAGATCTTCTGAAGGATATCCTTCACTAAAAAAAAAATATTCTACTGATAAGTGGGGAATTCCTCTTAGCACTTCCTCCAAAAATGTTACATGAAGAATATTTTTCTTTAAGTAATACGTATTACTTTATAAAAGAGTGGATGCGTAAGCTATAATCAAGAGTAAATTCCTCTATAGCAAATTCTACTATAATAATCCGAATAGCCTCTTAAAATTAGAGGATATGCAAGATATTCCCATGTAGAAATTTGTTAGGGATGTCCTTACATAACATAAGGCCCCGATCATACTTTATTAGGGATGCCATTAGAAAGATTTCCTTATTTTAACATGATGAGGTCCCGATCATTATTTATTAGGGATTCCATAAGAAAGGTTTCCTTATTTTATCTAATAAGGCCCTTGTAAGGATTTGATAAGGATGTTTTAACTTCATAAATACTTCTTCATTAGGGCTAACCGGATAAGGTCCCGATCATTATTATTTATTACTCACACAGTACACGATGTCCATTGGACGTCCATAGACGTCGACTGGATGTCCAGGACGTCCTTAGACGTCCAATGGACATCGTGTGCTGTGTGGGTAGGGATTCCATAAGAAAGATTTCCTTATCTTTGTCTAATGAAGCCCTTGTAAGAATTTGATAAGAATGTTTTAACTTTATAAATATACTTTTTTCATAAATATATTTACGAACACAACATTTCATAATAAGCCGGCACTGGTTTCTGACATTCACCCGACATTAAGAAATATTATATCATATATCCAATTTAAAATTTTATTACTCTTTTTAAACTAAATTTGTTTCTTAAGATGATTTTTGAAAAATTATATATTTGCGCTGGTTATGACATATGTAGACTATATATAACGCTCACATTAAATTAAGAAGTAGTCTACCACGTAAGGCAGTTGGCTCACGATCCAGAGGTCCCGAGTTCGAATCCCACCAAGGTAAGTGTTTTTTCAGATACCAGAAAATATTTATAATCATAGACTGCATCTTAAGAAACAAATTTACTTAAAAAATAGTAATACAATTTCGAAATGAATAATTTTTTTTTATGTCGGGTGAATATCGGAAATCAGTGTCAGTCCTCTAGCATTCCCTAACAGCAAATGTATATTCTGAGAATGTTCAGAGGATATCATAAAGTATAAGATATTATAAGGATGTTTTCAGTATATTAAGTACATCCTTAGTATATTCTATAGATATACAGGATATTATTGCTGTTAGGGTTAAGAGGACTGCAATTTTAAGTCTAGTGTCTCATGGTTCGAGGATATTCCTCTAGATTTTAAAATATCTTCTTGAGACCGTATTTCAGAGGAAAATCCTCTAAAATCAAGCGGGAGCCACTAAACGATAGAATATTTTTTTGGGAGTTAATTAATATCTTGCGATATTTTTCGATCTGCCTCAGATATCCTGTGGACGTCATCTAAGATGTCTGCAAGATACTAAATAGCCGGACACTTGTGCATCCAATGGATATCCACCGGATATCTGAGATCATTTTGGGATGTCCTGCGGTTATTGCGATATCCCAAAATGATGTCTGTAGGACGTCCCTCAGATAAAGTGTGCTGTGTGGGTTTAGACACCCCTCGGAAGAATCGCTGGATTAAATGGTTTTGCCCTAACTCAGGTCCCAAAATTAACGCTACTGCCGATCTGTAGCCGTTTAATGAACTGTAGGATGCTTTTTTCTTAAACTCAGTAGTAAGAAACGTTAATACGTCCGCCGGCGTTCCGGAAAAAGGGTCGATTCCGTTATCGTTGCAAAAATTCCACCATTTTCTTAGTCCGCAATCATATTGTCGACACGACGACTCCGATAGGGATGCGATCACTATATCCACTGATCCCACTGGAACTGTTTTCCGGATGAAGGCTTCCCGGACAACTTCGCGGCAACCAGCGTAAGCTGGTGCCATAACGGGTGTGTCTCTCCGCTAGAGGAACGAATCAAATTAATATTTGGTCGAAAAATGATGGGTTCAGCATCGATTAATGATAAAAAAAGTGGAAACCATGGCTGAGCTTCCCAGTACGGAACTACCACTATGCCACTCGAACCCTCGCGTTCGATTTTTTGCAACACTCTCAAAATAACCGAGAAGGGAGGGAACGCGTAAAAAAACCACTTCTTCCATCTTAATGTGAAAGCATCGATATCTATCGCATCGGGGTCTTTTTTCCAGGAAATATATCGATCGCATTTTGCGTTCGCCCTAGAAGCAAATAAATCGATCTCCGGTCGGTTAAAAACTTTGACGATATTTTGGAATGCGTAGTCTGAAAGCTCGAATTCCGTTTCCGATTGTAACTTCCGCGATTCGTAATCTGCTTCAACATTGTCACAAGAACGAATATATGACGCTGAGATCCAAATATCTCTCTGTTCACACCACAGCCATATCTCTCTGGCAAGAGAGCTAAGGCTTTCGAAGTGGCTGTCTCTCATACGATTAATGTATGCGATCGCTGTCGTATTGTCTATCCGGAGTAAAATATTACTGCCTTGTTTGTCATTCGCGAAGCATTTTAGCCCGAAGAATGCTGCCATCAATTCTAATGAATTAATGTGCAAGTTTAGATCATTTGAATTCCAGTGACCATGACTGCGACGCCCTTCACAAAACACGCCCCAACCCGTACTTGACGCATCAGAAAAAATTTTTAAATCGAACACGGGCTCGTTCATCGGCGCGCTAGCGGTACGAATGTGCAACTTCCACCATGTAAAATCCTCGTTTAAAACGCTCGAAAGAATCATAACTGCATCGAAATTATTATCATTTTCTTCCAACGCTCGTGTGCGTTCCTTTTCAAAGCGACGTACATGGATCATCCCGTATTTTAAAGCAGGACAACGCGAAACTAGTGTCCCTACGAACGCTGCAAATTCCCTTATCGTGCAGCTCGACATTTTACTGAATTTATTTAAAAGTGCTATGGTTCGTTGCACTTTGTCCTCCGGTAACTCTATCGACATCTTTTGCGAGTCAAAAATAAGACCCAAAAATTTACAACGCTGAGTGGGCACGGTAACGCTCTTATCGTCATTAATGATAAAGCCAAGCTCCTGTATGAGCTTTTTAGTTTCGCGAATATTTTCCGCGCATGCTTCGTGGGATTTACCCATGAGCAGCATGTCATCTAAATAGAAAACCGACAGAAAACCGCGTTTTCTTAAATATGCTGCAATCGGTTTTAAGATTTTTGTGAACACATACGGAGCCACGTTTAGCCCGAAAGGTAAACAGGTGAATTCATATAATTCTCCTTTGTATGTGAACCTTAAAAATTTTCTATCGGTTTTTGCTATTGGTACGAGATAGTATGCGTCCTTTAAATCTAAGGTGGCCATAAAGAAGTTTTTCCTAACTAATCTTCTTGCTACCTTCCAATCTTCTATTTTAAAATGTTCTGTCATAATAAACTCGTTCAACTTTTTAAGATTTAGTATTAATCTCGAAGTTCCATCCGGCTTCGGTACTAAAAAAATGTTTGAAATAAACTGATCCTTTAACGGAACACATTTTTCGATTGCCCCCTTACTAAGTAGTTTATCTATCTGCTCTTCAATCGCCGCGCTTTCAGAACTGGACCATGCAGTATCGCTGGGTATACATTCCTCCCAGATAGCACAAGGACGTCCATTGTATGTTCAGTGGACATCCGCTTTTGGACATTCGGACGTCCAAACAAAGTCCAAATAAGGTCCGTCGGACGTTCTATGTACGTCCCAAGGACGTCCATTTGGCACAACTTTGTACGTCCGCAGAATGTCCAAATATGTACGTCCCATGGACGTCCATTTGTCACAACTTTGTACGTCCGCAAAATGTCCAAAACGTACCCAATTTTGGACCTATAATGGATTGCTTTTAAACCTATTTTGGACATCTGTTTTAATTGTAAATTTTAATTAAAAGTTAGCAAACATATTATGATCGACCCAACTGGCAAATTTTATTGATCAAAAAACGCTACGTTTCGACCGCAGATTTCTGCGTTTTTTGATCAATAAAATTTGCCAGTTGGGTCGATCATAATACCTTTGCTAAATTAATTGTTCACTGGCGATTCAAGTTTCTCTGTTTTTTTGTTTCTAATTAAAAGTATTTAAAAACATAATTATTTGATTTTTGTTTAGTCATTTATCTGTATTTTAAAAAAAATATTTTTTTGCTGGAATTATATTCCTAGAAATCCTATTACAAAAATATTTTTCATAAAATACAGATAATAAACGACTGTAAACAAAAATAAAATAATTGTGTTTTTTATCGCTAAGTGTTGAATATATATACAATAGTTCATAAAAAAATATGATTTTTTTATGTTAACCAATATTTTATTAATTGGATGCTACATAAAATAAGCTTTGGTAACTATATAAACTATATAAACTATATAAACTATATAAAATCTATTATACTCGACACATATCTTTCGCGACACTATTATACTCGACACATCTTTCACATAATTCAGTCTTTCGTTATATATATATTTTTTCCTTACTCCACGTTACTTGGTTACTATTTGCACTAGCGTTATGCGATTTTAATAAATTTAATTTTCTGCTTGCACGAAAAAATATTATGCTACATTACTCGCGACGCTATTTTAACACATGCTAAATATAGATTAGATATGATGTATGCTTATAATTTAAAGCCACAGATTTCGATGTCGCGCCATAACGTATAGCGTCAGTCTACTTCCCTCGAATTTCGCTGCTACTTTATAAAATCAAATTTCTATACCTCATACGTTTGCTCATCCATCTTCACGTAAGACCCTTAATATCCATTATTGTCTATTTACTCGCGTTTACAGCTCATTATCTTATAAAAACAAGAATAAAAGAAAAAAATGGGATGAAATCCGTCAACCAAATCGAAAAAATCACGATCTGTACGTAAACAACAAAGCATACATGCCGCTGTACGTGCTTCTCAGGTACAGTTGAGATTAGGTTTTAAAGATATTAACTTATGCGACAAAGCGGCAACCCTTTAAGTATGCTCATTCTCTAGACGGAGTATAGTAGTAGTAATAGTAGGATCGCGATTTTTCAAATGGGACAGACACATAGCTACAAAGTAATGCCAATTTTGTAGAAAGAATGTTTTCTGGCTGACGCTAAGTAAGCAGGTTTCTAATGGGAAGAACGCTTTTAGACTTTGTACACATGTCTAATGTTGTTGAATACAACATCCAAAAGTTTCCACAAAATTTTTCAAACACGGCACGTTCACTTCGTTTTTCACAGCCTAGAATAGAAAATACAATATTTTTACAAATACAATATTATTTGGTGATGAATTATAACTTGCAGTCTGGAACACTTACGGCGGCAACATATTACAATTATTGATTATTCAATACGTTCTTGGTTTGCAAGGTTTGCAAGTTTCTTTTCATCTGCATCGGATCTTTCTTTCGCTCTCCTTAGCCGGCTCTTCGATGAGACGAAGTGGCGCGTAGAGGTAGGCAGAGAGTCTATTGCATTGATCTAAATACATACATACAAAAGATCGATGAGAAAATATAAGTATATATGTATACTTTACTGCACCGGATTGTGTATCTGCGTTGTAAATATAACCTATAATTCAGCGTATTTTTATAACCGGCCGATTTTTTTCCATATTAAAGCCATCGACATATAGTATGGACTGCGCACAGATATAGAAAAATATGACCGGCGACTTACACTGGTGGAAGAAAAGAAATAGCGACTGGTAGAGGTCAAGCTGTCTTTTTCTATCCAGTGCGTACAGACAAAGAGGGAACGAGGTAGAGGTTAACTCTACCGGACACTTTTTGAAGGCTTTCATATAGGGATCGCGAAGTCCATACTATATGTCGATGATCAAAGCCATTATTTTCACATATAATATACAACTTTAATATTAAGATACTTACAGTTTTACTGCGACGAAACGCGAAACGAAGGAGGACAAGGCGGTTGCCGGCTCCAGCCGGCTCTTCGATGAGACCGATGAGACGAAGTGACGCGTAGGGCAGAGAGTCTATTGCATTGATCTAAATACATAGATCGATGAGAAAATATAAGTATATATGTATACTTTATTACACCGGATTGTATCTGCGTTGTAAATATAACCAATAATTCTGCGTATTTATAACCGACCGATTTTTTTCCATATCAAGCCATTATTTTCACATATAATATACAACTTTTAATATTAGGATACTTACAGTTTTACTGCGAGTAATAAATGTTAAACTTAATATAACTCTATATTCGACAAAACGTGACACTTCACTAAGACTTCTTCACTAAGAAGGACGAGGCGGTTACCGCCTTTTCGATGAGACGGAGCAGCGCGTAGAGGCCGAGTCAAGAGACAAAAGACGACAAATGCGCGCGAAACATTGAGGTCCACTACCAGACATCCATGGACGTCCAAATATGGGTTACTGTCGGATGTCCAACAACGGACATCCCTTGAACGTCCATTTTATGTCCATGGACGTGCGGACGTAAAATGGACATAAAACGGACGTCCTCGGGATATCCAGTGCTATCTGGGTTGTCGTCATCCAGACTTCTGCATGACTGCATCTTATCCTTGGCGTAGAGAACTCTTCCTTTTCACGGCATTTCCAATCTTTCTAATTTCTATTATTCAGATTTTTGTTTGTATTCTTTTAGTACTTTTATCATTTTTCTTCGTCTTTTTCCTTAATATTTCTATTTATTTTTCTTATATTCATATTTCTCTATTTTTTCTTCTTCTTTCTTCGTTTTTTTACAGTTCTTTTTCTCTCCTTTTTTTATCTTAAGGCTCCTGTTCACTCACTGCAGCCATCTTGGATTGATGACGTCAGAAGCGAGAAAATCATGAAAATATATCATGAAAATTCTTGCGATTTACACTAAAATGAAAATGCTTTTTAATAAAATACCATCTGTAAACGATAAAATAGATTTGTAAAATACACCGAAAATTCCCCTTTTATATGAGTAATCCACATTTGTCGAAGTGAATGTTGCCTAATCAAGAACGAAAACAAGCCGTTTGACAGCTGCCGAATTGAAATAAGTATTTGCTTGCACATATTAAATCACAATAAAGTGGATATCTTCGGTATATTTTAACACTATCACAATAATTTTAAATGTAAAAACACTGCACTAAAATGAAGAATAACGCTGTAAATCGCAAGGATAATTTTGCTTTGACGTGTCATTTTTCACGTCTTTATAGTTCACAGTTTTGCCAAGTGACGCTGTCATGCGAAAACGCGGAGTTGGCCCGCGAGCCAGCAGGAGCCTTCACTTCTATCTTTCTTTCTGTTGCGTTTTTTCTATTACATTCTATTTTTCTTTCAACATAGAAACATGTGATAAATCGAAAACAATGTCTAAGCGAAAATTTGTAGAAGCTTGGCTTAGCGATGATCGCTACAAGCCTTGGATACGTCAAGTATCATTTGATATTTTGCATAATTGCATAATATGCAATAAAAATTTTTCGTGCAGCTTATCGCATGTTTCCAGACACGCGGATTCTGCGTGTCACAAAAATAATATTATAGAAAATATTATAGATAATGATAATAACAGTATAAATGTCACAGAACAACAAGGACATCATAAACAAAAATTTAGAAAACAATGTTTGTATAAAAAGGAATTCACGGTTACGCGAAATGCCAAATGATGTCAACTCAGCATTTTGTTCAATTTGTGATTTATTAATTACTTGCGGACTATCACATATATATCGACACGCAGAATCCAAAATGCATAGAGATAAGTTGGAAAAAAGTAATATAGAAGCGAACAAATCGAACGAAGATTTGAATACTGATGAATCACATTTGTCGTTTGATGAGCGTATAAAATCTTTAGATATTAGATTTGCTGCCTTTGTTGCAAAAAAAATCTCTCATCAAACTGTAACAGAGATTCTCAGTTTTTTTCAACAGGTAGACGATCCAAATCTATTGAAAAGCATGATTATGGGTCGAACAAAATGTAAAAATATTATATCAAATGTTTTATGCCCGGTAGAGACAGATCATGTCGTTAAGAACATTCAGCATACGAAATTTTCTATTTTTATAGATGAAACATCATATTTTATAGATGATATAACTAACAACAAATGGATGACGTTTTTTTGTACGATACGTTGATTCCGAGACTTTAGACACTCGGTCGCAATTAGTACAATTAATTGATATTGATGCAAGAGATTCTAGTGCAGAAAAATTATTTAATGCATTTGAATGCGAAATGTATAAACTGCAGATTCCGTTTTCAAATATTCTTGCCCTGCCATGCGATAATGCGTCTGTGATGACAGGAAAACATTTATCTTTCAAAAAGAAACTGCAAGAAAAGTGCAAAAATTTATTAACATTTTCATGTCTATGCCATTCCGCTGCATTAGCTGCGCACGCTGCATGCGCTAAAATACCCCCATTCTGTGAAGAATTCCTCAGAAAAATTTCGAATTATATTAACGGCAGTCCGAAACGTTCAGCTATTTTCGATGAATTTTGCGAATGTTTCCAAGAAAAAAATCGCAAAATTTTGAAGTTATGCGATACACTCGGTGGCTTTCACATTACTTATATATGTGTCGACAGACTACTCGAGTCGTGGGATACTATAAAATATTTTCTTAACGAAATGGTCATTAGCGATAAAACAAATAAGTCTGGGATGCATTTATTATCCATAATGAATAATGTAGAAGTCAAAGCATATTTTTTATTTTTAAAATATGTATTGAATTTATTTAACGCTTATAATGCTTTCTTTCAAGCTGCGGAAACAAGAATACACTTGTTGCATTGTAAATCCCTTAAGTTTCTTATAGACATTTCTGAAAACTTTTTAAAACCTGAAGTATTAAAAGACTTACTTACAAGTATAATATTTTCTGAGCAGGAAAATCATAAACCTATTAACAATATTAATTTAGGATCAGAGTGCAAGAAATATCTTGATAAATTAATCACAGAAGGACATGCAGATGTAATTCCATCAAGTATTCGACAAAACTGTTTGCAATTTTATGTCGTTGCTGTCGAATAAATTAGAAAAAGGTTACCAATGCATGATGTATTTTTATATAAATTACAAGTTTTTAAACTTTCTGTAGCTTTATTTGACAGCAACAGAGAAACATATTTCAATGATATTTCTTTTATCACAAAAACCCTGAGTGGTTTTGATGAAAATAGTTTAAAGGAAGAATGGCTTGCATTATATCATGATTTTACTATTAAGGAAAAAAAGAATCTTTCCACATTAAATTTTGATAACATTTGGAAAGAGATTCTAAAACATCAGTCTAATAATATTGCAAAGTATCCTAATTTAACGTTACTTCTGAATGCGATATGTACGTATAGTCGTATAGTCCATTAGTAATTATGAGAAACATAATATTTCATTTAATTTTAATTAATTTCTTTATGTATTATCAATAAGTTATTTTTCAAAAATTAATAACAAAACTTAAAAAAAAAACGTACATGTTGGCCAAGAGTGGATTTCTATTATCGTTTATCATTTTACTTCTTTCTGTTCTTTATTTCTTTAACTTAATATTTTTTATATATAAAATATATTTCCATTTTATTTTTAAGTATGAAAAGGGATATATAAGCGGCGAGATATAATATACACGTGTAGGCATGATTCTCGCGGCGCGGCGGTACGGCCGCGGCTGTTGGCGATGGCGCTCGAATTAGACCAGATAATTTAGAATATGTAATTCAATTTTTCTGTATTAATAATTAAAATAAAAAAGATTATTTACATAAATATTTATTATCTAGGCATAAAAAATATATTTATGTTTCTCATATGATTTTTGTGAACTATATCATTATAGCTCACAAAAATCATATGAGAAACATAAATATATTTTTATACTTTTGTCTTCGACGAGCATGACGAGAGACAGAGTCTCTTACAGATACACCAGTGTCTCTTACAGACACGGTGTTTCTTACAGACATGAAGTCTTTAAGAGCCTATTCAGATAAATTTGCATGGATCCATTTCCTTATGCATATGCTTATGCACCTATGCAAGTCTTTGTCTGGATAGGCCTTTACAGATAGAGTGTTTCTTACAGACACGGTGTCTCCTATAGACATGGAGTCTTTCCGAGAGTATATCCAGACAAATTTTCATAGCGCACAAGAATGTACATACATACATACATATACATACATACATACATACATATACATACATACATACATACCCAGCTAACACAATAGCAAAACTGCTTAGCATTTGGCATCAATCTGCCGTCAATATGTTCGGAAAATATATTTACCGAACATATTGACGGCAGATTGATGCCAAATGCTAAGCAGTTTTGCTATTGTGTTAGCTGGGTATACATAAGGAAATGGATTGGTCTATTTTCTTATGCATATATATGTATATAGACCAATCAATTTTCTTATAATTATGTTTATGTGCTATGAAAATTTGTCTGAGTATATCCTTAAAGTAGTATATCCTCTATGTCTGTAAGAGACACTGTGTCTGTAAGAGCCACTGTGTATCTGTAAGAGACTCTGTCTCTCATCACGCTCGTCGAAGACAAATGTATAAAAATATATTTATTTTTCTCATATAATTTGTGTGAACTATATCACATCTAGGTAATAAATATTTATGTAAATAATCTCTTTTATTTTAATTATTAATACAGAAAAATTGAATTACATATTCTAAATTATATCAGGTCTAAAGACATTAGTAAAAGGTATAGTAAATTTAAAGTGCGACGAATATCCAATTCTTTAAAAGAAAAGTAACAAGCACTTGTAACGAGTTAATGCAAAGAAAAGAAACCCAATTTGTAACGCTGATAAATTCCCTCAAAATCGTAATCTTTCTCTCCCAATTGATAAATAATTTAACTAGATTTATAAAATTTAATGAGAGACTCAAAGATGATGATAAACTAAGAGAAGATATGGTGAGCAAAATAAAAAAATAATATTTATTAATTTGTAATTATTTATGGAAACATTATACATATACTATAATATAAATACACCTAATTATATTTTCAAATATTGTTTCCAGAATAACAATATTTGAAAATGCTCGGAATACGTATAGAAAAAGATAAAGTTGTTATACCAACAATAAGTTTTTAATGAATATATTAAGAGTTTATTACAGCAGAGATTGCAATGAAATTTACTGGGTCTTACATATTATATTTAAAGAAAATCATTTGTTAAAATGTATTTAAATAAATGTATTATAAATGTATTTATTTTATATCTTTTATGTACAGGATAAATTTCAATATAATTAAAAGATTTATTTAATTAATAATTTTCACGTTTTAATTGTGACATAATCAAGAGACACGATGATAATGTCTCGCGCCTAGTGCGAAAAGGGACACGCGAAGACGCGAGTAAGACGCGCGAGCCGAGTACGATAGGATTTTACGATTCTCGTGGCTGACGACGCTAGCTCGAGCAAGAAAGGGACGGCAGATGTATGTCTGCGCTCTTCGGCCGCTCGAAGCTGGCCGAATGCCGAACGCACAGCCGCCGCACACGTACACGGCTGCTCGCTTGTGTGCGCTGTGCTGCTGCTTGCTGTAAGCGGCTTGAATCTACCATCTCTGACTACGGCCTGTATTCATAGTTATTTAAGACCGTCTTAAGTTCAATCTTAAGATGTCATGAACCAATCACAGAGCCATATTAGCGTCTTAAGACATTACTTAAGACGATCTTGAAGACTATGGCCGGTATTCATAATCAGATCTTATTTCAAGACCGTCTTAAGTAATATCTTAAGATGCTAATACGGCTCTGTGATTGGTTAATGGCATCTTAAGATTGTACTTAAGATGGTCTTAAAATAAGAACCGACTATGAATACCGGCCTCATACCAGCCACATACTACGTTTACGCGGCGAGGCTATGCGTTTACGCGATGTAGTAACTTACGATAATTCACCTAAATTATCATAACTTACGATAATTCACTCCGCGTAAACAGGGGTGTCTAGCCGTGACTTAAAGTACGATAATAGCAGTAACTTACTCAAATTAGCTAATACTTTCCTTGCTAATACCTCGCGTAAACGGCGAATTTGATTAAGTGCAAAAGTGCAAGAGAGTGCAGCACAATCTGCAATGGAATTATTACCGAAACGTGACTTCATGGCTAAATTTCTTCGAGAAGTCGAGAATAGTACTCACAATATTACTTGTCGAATCCGTTTTGACAGCAATTTGAACTGATAACCTCTAAATCGTATTACGGACCGGAGAGGAACACTATATACTTCGCGAATGCGTAAACGGCTCTCAAAAAGTATCGCAGAATACTACGCACGCGTAAACGGCTCTCAAAAAGTATCGCAGAATACTACGCACGCGTAAACGGTAGAAAATTATGTATCGCGTAAACGCATAGCCTCGCCGCGTAAACGTAGTAGCAGTAACATTGAAAAATTGTTGGGAAAATCTAAAAAAGAGAACTCGAAAATACTATGCTGAAGAAAGAAGCAAATTATATAAAACAGGTAAGTTCGTCTATCATAACCTATATCCTTTTGAGAGTCAACCTAATAAATCCTATATCCTTTTGAGAGTCAACCTAATAAATACCATGCTACATACCAGATTAATGTTATAATTTTATAAATTACTGTAGAGATTACTATATCAAGAAACATTTTTTATCTCAAAATCTATATAACAAAATGTAAAATTAGTAATAGATTTTTTACTATAGGAGGTGGACCACATGAAAGTCAATATGACCCTGTAATGGAAAAGATTCATAATATAATAAAACCTTCAGTTGATGGTTTGACTAATGTATTTGATAATGATAATATAGGTGAGTTTTATTAAAATTTATAGTAGGAAGTGATTATGTAATAGAGGAAATATTTAAAGTGTTACCTATTCTATAATAAGTTCCATAACTATTACTACGTTTACGCGAGCGTTACTTCTGTAGTAACTTACGATAACTCACTCGTTTACGCGGAGTAAATTATCGTAAGTTACTACAAAATCCCGTTTACGCGAAGGAATTATCGTAAGTTACTACAGAAGTAACGCTCGCGTAAACGTAGTATACATTCTATAAAAGTTCCATGTAATTAAGTTGTTTATAGGCTGCATTCATCAAATTCTAAAGGGAGTACGTATTGTTAGTAAGTGCTTAATGATTAATGCATATGATTGATGTAAATTTTTAGATCCATGATAAGATCCATGACAAAAGAATATTCTAATCACAGATAATCAAGCTTCTAATCTAAGTATTTATTAAATACTAATTTTACTAAACGCAGTCATAGTCTCTTAAAAAAGTATAAAGATGTTAAAAATACATCTAATAGAAGTTTCTAATTAAAAATTATTATAATTATATATATAAGTTATAAATTAACTTCTGAATTGTTTAAACTATTTGCATATTATCTTTTTGTTTAGAGAATAATCAAAATTCATATTGTGAAAATGACCTGGAAGATAATAATGATAACAGTAATACTCAAGGTAATACTGTACCGTTAGAAAATTTATTTGAGGAGATACCTTCATCTGATGCAGAAGATTCTGTACTAAAGGTTTATAATTGTAATTTTTTAGTTGAATAATATATTTTATTTTATAATTAAATGTTTTTTAAATTAGTATATAGGTACAACCCAAGATACACCAGAAATACCAGAATACACAGAATCATTTCCTGCCTTGGCAAGCATTAAAAAAAGGAAATTAGATGATATGCAAAGAGATACGTCTAATAAAAACATGCCATTTAAACAAAGCGGTAAAAAAAAGCAACATATTAATTTACAGGTATGTTAAAAATAATTAAATAAGTAATAAAACATATGTTTCTCTTCATATTCCTTTATTTAAATGTTTTGATGTTATAACATAAATTCTTATTTTTTCCAGTTCCAAAATACAAACAATTTTAATAAAAATTGTAATGTACCTGAAGAAAATAGTGGTCCTTCTAAACCTACTATAAACTCAAGTAAACAGGTAATTTGTATATTATATAATAATATATAAAATATATGTATTCAAGGTTCCATTTATTTTGCAATCTACTAATTTGTTTGAAAACTTTAAACATTATGATTTATTTCTCTATTAGCAGCTTTTATAAAGTACATCATAGTACTAACCGTAAAGTATAGTTTGAATTATATGTATATTTAATATTTATTTGTCATTGTATTTCTTTTAGATCAGGGTTGGGAAACTTTGAGCTCCGGAGCCATGATGCTTCTCCATCCACAGAGAGGAGAAAGGAGCTTCTCCACTGGATAAAGAGCAGGCATGATTGACTTCATCCAGCAGAAAAACCTCTTTCCCTCGCTCAACGTGAATGGAAAGGGAGAAGTGTCGTGGCTCCAGAGCTCGAAGTTGCCTAGGCCTGTTTTAGATACAATAATAAAAGAGATTAGTTATTTTTTATGAGACACCTTGTATGCATATACATTGTATACACAATGCTTTCAATATATTACAAATTATTTATACATTTGAAAATTAAATAATGCAGCATTTACATATGATATATAGAGCCACGGGGCGATCTCGCTCCGCACGTACTTGGCGCGAGATACTACCGTGTCTTTTGATACTTATATTTATTATTTATTATTACTTTATAGTTACAAGATATTGCAATTAATTGCGATACATCCTCAGAAGAAAATGAATGTACTGATAAGGATGATTTCGGTATTACACAAAGAAAGGTAACATTATATTTATTATTATGTTAGTATTATATATTTATAATAACTATAATACTTAAAAATACTTATAAGTATGATATACATAAAGTTATATAATTTAATTTTAATTATTATTACAGATTGTAAATACAGGGACAAAAACGAAGGAAAAAAGTGCTGTGAACATGTTGAGACAGAAAATAAGTAAACCACTTCAAATACGTGGAGAAAATGTACAATTCAATAGCGATTGTGCAAAGACATTTCCTCAAACAAAAAGAAATTACTCTATGTTGGATAAAGTATTAAATTTTGCAACACTAGCAAAATCAAAAACAGAATTAGTTGACCTTATGAAAGCAGATATAGACGAAAAGCATGCAATTGAAATCAATATATTAAATATGCAATTAAAAAGAGAAACACTGCAAGTACAATTGATAGAGAAGGAAATTGCAATAAAGGAATGCATTTTAAAACGCGTGAAAAAGACTGAAACGTTAGAGGATATAGAAAATTTAAGTATGTGATTTACTTCAAAAAATGATTCATACATTTTTTTATTTTTATGTTAATCGCGTTACTTGAAAAAATTAATGTTTTATTTCGTTAATATTGTAGAAAATACAATAGAATACATGTAAAAAATACAGTGATATTAGATTACAGTAGTAATATTTTAAAGTATGAGAGTAAAAGAACTGAGAGTATAGTTTTCTTTTTTGCAAAAATAAGAAGTTTATTTTTATGTTAATCGTCGAAGAGAGATTTAATATATATTTAATATAATGACATATTAATACAGAGGTAGTATAAGCGTAACCATTATATATTATGTACTTACGGAAATATTCAAATTGTAATAAATATTTCAAAAAAAAAAAGAAATATATATATATATACATATATATATACTTGAGATACAAATAAGTTGTGAATAATTAATTAAGCCTATTTTTCAACAGAAAATGACAATTAATCTTGAAAATTATTACACACACCAATTTTTTTATAATAAAAATAAAGTAAACAATATTTTTACATTATATATTTAATTTTTAAAAAATATTTACACCAATCTGAAAAAAGAACATTTATTAAATATTAGATTTTTCCTTTCCTTATTGTTAATTTACTATTATTAAAAAACATTCTTTAATTCGGTTAAATCTTACCTTTGAAAATAATCATTAATAATTTGTGTGCGTGTAGCATTTGCATTATTTTGTACATTAATTTCATTATTAATATATCCTTCGTTAATTATATGATCCCACGGTGCTGGCAAATATGTATTAATCACTTGCGTTTATAAAATATTCCGTCTTACGTACTTTTCAGTCCTAAATACTAATTCTCCGTGTATATGATTTAATATTGTTATTACAGTTTCTTTGTTTAAACGAAGTCTCATTTTAAACTCAATGTCATCTAATTCTATAAAATAATTGACTCGTTCTTTAAAAATTCTTGGTCTTCGATATAAAATATTGATTATATCTTCATCATCGGATGAAGATAAAATATCATAATTATAATGTGCCATTCCTATTAATAAAAACATTTTTTTGTAACTATGTAAAATGTTTTTATGTGTAAATTTATATCTTATTTATTCTATATATACATAAATTTATAATTTTTTTATATCATAATTTTATATATTTGAATATTTATGACCAAGTTAATAAAGTAAAATATTGTTACAAGTTAAAATAACATTAATGATAAAATTATGGTTATTATAACAAATTCTACAATCGGTATAAATTATGGTATTTATTGTTAGTATAAGTTTCTGAGAATAAAAAGATATATACGATACCGCGTGAAATATAATTTCTTTTATATTCTCTCTTTAGATGTCAAGATGCTGTAATATAATTTATTTCGATGTTTATAACCTCTTTGTATCTCTATACACACATTTGAATCTCTATATTACATTCTAGTTATTTTTTTAAACTTCGTTTATCGTAGCTGAACGGCCAAAATTGAGCGTTCAAAATAAACTCAGTTTATTGCCGTTTAAATTTTGAACGAAACATGGTGGGAATGGAATTATGCGATAAACCAAGATTAAGCAAATGTCACTAGAGTTTAAGTTTTGAACCGAGTTGGTGAAAACGGGCATTAAGCGGGGAGCACACATTTCTGCACAACGCATAATGCGTAAGCATAAGAAAATTGATTGGTCCGTACACATGTGCATAAGGAAATAGACCAATCAATTTTCTTATGCTTACGCATTATGCGTTGTGCAGAAGTGTGTGCTCCCCGCTTTATACTGTGGTAGCAGCTTACGCTCCGTCTATCTTATCCTAGGTCTATGGTAACCGGTTTCCGTTCCCGGCGTTCCCGGCGTTCCCGCCGGTTATTTCTCAGCCAGCAGCCTTTCCGTTGTAGAACTCGTGGGTTAGGGACGCGATTTTCTCGTGATCAGATTTCATCTGCGTTTTCTTCTAAGAATCCGTAACAAAAACTACCAAAATGCCTCCCAAATTCGATCCAAATGAAATAAAGAAAGGTAATTTATTAATATTTTTTGTGTAGCATAGGTAAAAGCTTTTATAATTTTTATAACCTAGAAAAAGATGTTAAATTAATTGTATTTTTCAGTGTTTTTGCGATGCGTTGGTGGTGAGGTAGGAGCTACTTCATCTCTTGCCCCTAAAATCGGTCCTCTTGGTTTGGTAAGTCTGGAAAGAATTTATTTGTATTTGTGACGAAAACTTGCTTGTGTTTGTCACGCACGTTTATAGTCAAGAAGAAATATTTAAAAATCAATTATTTTTAAAGTAGGAATTATATATTCTAAAACAGATAATTCTATTGTAAATTTATTTTCTAATTTACAAGTGGATAAAAAATTATAAATTATATTTTCCATAAACCTTGAGTAGAATTCATTAGGATTAAAATTTGTGATTCCAAAATGATTTTATAAGATTTTATTAAAAAATAAAAAAAATACCTATCTTAAATAAACATTTTCTATATAAATATAGAAAATATGTTAATTTTAAATTGATTAAAAGGTATAGTTAACCATATGTAATAAAGAGGCATTGATGACTGATAAATAATATTCATATTTCAGTCTCCGAAAAAAGTTGGTGATGACATTGCCAAGGCCACCAGTGACTGGAAAGGTTTGAAAATCACAGTCCAGCTGACTATTCAGAACAGACAAGCCACGATCACAGTCGTGCCGTCGGCTGCTTCTTTGATAATTAAAGCTCTCAAAGAGCCGCCCAGGGACCGCAAAAGGCAAAAGAATATCAAGCACAGTGGTAATCTGTCATTCGATGATATTGTTTCCATTGCCCGTGCTATGAGATCGAGATCAATGTCGCGAACACTCGGCGGTACTGTCAAAGAAATTTTGGGCACGTGTCAGTCAGTGGGATGCACCGTAGAAGGCAGACCACCTCATGATCTTATAGACGACATCAACGCTGGAGAATTGGAAGTTCCGGAGGAATAATTGTTGGTAGGTACAGGGCTCTTGGTTCATGCTTTTCATTTTTGACAAAATATTTTAACGATGTACATATATGTGTGTGTATATTTAATCGTTATATAATTATGCGATTTATTATTAATGTAATCTTAAAGTTATTCATCTTTTAACTTGAACAGTCAAAATGATAAGTGTTGACTTTGAGCTCTTGGTAGGGGTTGGCATCCCATCCACCTGTCTAACACTGGCTACATCAAACGATGTGTCGAGTGCTAGCAGGCATTTAGCCATTGAGGAGACAACCTCAATAAAAAATCATAATCTAGTAATTTTACATTTTTCGGCAATATAGAAATGCGTGTATCACTAAGTATCTCGTATTTTATGTTTTTACAGATTTTGTAAGGTGCAGAAAATAAAAAATACTTCAAAACGGAGTTAAACATACGTTGTAATTTCCTTATGTTACATTTCCTTAACTACACATGTATATTACTTTATGTCCATTTGTATTTTTTAAGTACACGTAACAAGATAAATTACATCAGTAGTCATTAAATTGAGCACGATCCAAGTTCTGCTTCGAAACATTTCACGAATTTACGGATACCTCTTCATAAATTTACATGAAAAATGTTAGAAAGTTGATTAATGTTCTCAGAATTTTTTATTAGAATTTCTGTAATATAATAAAATTGATGTATGCAAATTTTATACATTTGCATACTTAAAAACACTCCATAGAATTATATTATACTATTAAATATAAAAATGTGTAGAAAACAATATTTACAAATTTCCTGATACGTCATTACAATAGAAGAACATACTTCATTACGTGCAATTAATAATCAGTTATTAAATTGAAGATTATAATAATTTCTATAAAAAATATTCGTGAACTAATAATGTATTTACAAGTGCTAAATATTACATAAAATTTTTGTGTGAAAGATAGAATTTCTTTTTAGTTTTATATATTTATAAAATACATATTTTATTTATTTCATTAATGTGCATCAAATTGCACATATTAAACTCATATTTTAATTATCAGAATTGCACAAAAGTTAACAAACAGATATTTGGAAGAATCGGTAACGCACAGAAGTAAGGAATTATATATCAATCGTAGAAACAGATATAATAAAATAAGAAATTTCTTATCGAGTTCCTAAGTCTTTCTCTTTAACTTTTAAACTATTGACCCAGTACATGACCTCTTCCCCAGTTGTGTCCCCCAAATATATTCCTTCCTTGAGCATTCTGCTCTCCCGCTGGTCTTGGCGCAGGTATATTCCCAAATGATCGAACCCCACTTCTTTGAGGTGGGAAGAAACTTTCAAGTATCTTAGGAGTTCTGAGCAATTCCGGACCACCGAGCTCCTGAGGATACTTGAATTTCAAGAAGACGTACAGGTGTCCTACCAGAATCCCATAAAACTCCATCGTGCCGCCACCAGAGATGATCAAGTTAAATCCAAACAGGACCCACGGCAGGTACATGGCTTTGAATTGCGTACCTGACGACAGAGTTTTTCATGTGAGCCAATATAATATCGTTATCGTTACGACGTAATAACACTATCGTTATTTATAAATGAAATATGATGAGAAAAGGAGCGAGGCATACCAAACCAGAAGTTTACAATGGCATCCTTGTTTAGCTGACACCACACGTACAACACGCTGAGCACCATAGGGTCCATGAGCAGGGGGAAGTGGCCGAGGACTCCGATGAAGACGCAGCATATCCAATTGAACATGAGCAGGAAGCAGTAATCCGCGGGCTTCCCGTCATATTCCCCGCGCTCCAGCCTCAACGAGTAATTGTACAAGAAGTAGCAGTTGATCAGGAAATGAAAGCCGGTGCCCTGGCTGAGGGGATAATACAAGACGCACGTAACCGCCCGCCAGACCTCGAAGTTATTCAGATATCGGTCGGACAGGATTAGCGAGTGCGGGCTCAGAATTCCGAATCTGCCGAGTAACGTCAGAATCGCGGTGCCCAATAACCAATATCTCGTAAACGTCGGTAAGGATCTGAACCAGTCTCTCACATCTGACATTTTACGCGGTTGTCTCTACGATGCCCCGTTTCAATTAATCACAGCACGAGTCTCGCCGAGTAATGATGTGTGCGTGGATACGACAGGTCCGCGACAGGTGTTTTTTTCAGGTTACGTGTACGCACGGCATACGGCTGATAATGCTGATACGGCATTCAGGGTTGCGCTCGGGGAGACGCTACTTAGCGCTTTTTAGCGCTACTGGTTGTTCGCGGTGGTTCGCGGTAGCGCTAACAAACGGATAGGTGTATAGGTTATATCGCGCGCGCGCGCGCGCGCCCACACATGCAAATAGAGTGGAGTAGCTAAAATAAAATTTTAGTTTTGAAGGGTACGTAAAAATGGATTTTGATTCTAGCTGGTATTCTCTAGACGAGATCTCTTACAAATTTTTAAATGGGAACAAATTTTTTTTAAATCGAGAGAAACATTTCCAGAGAGACATATACGAGACGGTCTTCGTAAAAAACTTTTTTATTGAATTTTTACATACTAATACAATATAATTATAGAATGATCAAATTTTATCTGTACGCACACATGCATTCATGTTATCCGTGGTGATAAAATGCAAATTACGTAAAAAAATGGGCAATTAATCTCAGAAACAAAAATGTATAACTCGTCATTCTAATGTAAGTACTATGTAGCTACGTATGGGTTTTGTGCAAAAACAAGATTATTGGGTATATATCACTATACCATTCTCTCTATTGATTTTGAACGTTCATGTATAAAGTTCAACGTATTCTGTGATATTACAGAATATAGCCGTATGGCTTTCTCCATAATAGTATCTCATTAAAAACCCATTGAGGAACTCCATGTTCTGTATTACTTATCAAAATTGATTACTTATCGAAACTGGATATTTCTTGTTCATATAATCTGTTTCATAATAATTAAGAAATTATGGAAGAGACTAAAGAACTCAGAATCACCTCTCCAAAAATTATTGCAGTTATCTTGTGCAATACAGATTTTCCCGCATTACTTTTAAATAACATACATACATAAATATTAATATATAGTTCAATCATCAGCTGATCTTTTTGTTTTCCTCTGCCTTGGACTTTGCTTTGGAGTTCTAGGAGATTTATCTGTAACCAAGCATGATTTGTAATAAACTTTGATATTATAATGCTCTTTACACAGTATTTTTTAACACAATGATACAAATCAATCAAGAAATTTGTAATATCAGCTATTTATACTATTCACGATAGTAATCAAGACTCAACAGTGAGATTTGTTATCATTAAATTGGAAAGAAAAATAGCCAAACAGACTTTTGATCTTTCTATTACTTACTGATTCTGTTGAGAGTTTCTTTTGGCAACCAATCGTAATCTACATTGTTAGGGTTAGATGTACCCATTTCTACTGGTGCTTTACGAGTGGTAGAAGAACGCGATCTGCGTCCCAGAGATGATAATAATTGTTGACCTCCTACAAGAGTCAATATAACACATGCTGCGAGGAATACATAAAGGAAAACAGTTTCTCCATCAAGACCATCGTCTATCTCTATAATTTGTACGGTTTCATTAAAGACCGCATCATTGTAGGAAATTCCATTCTGCAAAAAAATATAATACATCAATACGCGAAAAGTAATATATTCCCAAACATACAGAGTTAAAAAAAGAGTTTATGTGATGAAGGGTACGTGATACTCGTTGAAATAAATGAAGGATCTGACCGATATGCATTAAAATAATTGATTTCGCCAAAATCAGAGATTTTCAGATCAGTTTTAATAATGTAACTCTGCTAAACGCTTTTTTAAAACTCTGTATGCAATATCATATCCCACTACATAATATCATACGTACTGTATCTTTATAATTCAAGTTAACGTTCAAGCCAAACGGTCTTCCAGCAAAACTTTCGGATGGTATGAAAGAATAAGCTAAGGTAGCTTCGTGCTTGGGCTTCACAACCTTGTTAAACGTAAATGTGGAGAAATTTTGAATGTAAAAATTAAAGTCCATTGCATAGCGGAAAGAAGCGTCCAGCGACTCCAAGACAAAATCGTTTTCACCCTTGTTAGTGAAGCCCACGAGAAATTCTACTATATTTCCAGCTGGCAATTCTGTCAAATTCACAATAAATTTTAGTATTACAGAAAAAAAACATCGTATATTTTAATCTCAATATTGAAAAATTCAATACCAAGGGTAGACAATGTATTATGAATAGGTTTTGTGAAAAGTATTGTTGTATCGGCATCAGCTGAGGCATTGCTAGTATCCTCCTCTGTTTCTTCCTCAGTTATTATACTACCTTCTTCACCTTCCACATCAACAATATCATCGATATTCTCATCTTCTTGAGCTTGGACATATCCTACAAGTATAAATGTAAACATAAGGGTCTATAAAATTTTAATATATTTAATTGTATCTTTAAGTAATTTTATAAGTGATGTATTGCACATTAAACCTGAATCAAAGTGCAAACTTTTGCACAATATTAAGTACTTCATTCATGATAAAAGTGTTGCAACACCCTAAACATACGCATATGAGAATTGGCTTAAAAATGAAAAATAGAAAATTTGCAAAATATCAGAAAATGCCATTTGATCACGTAAAACGTAAATCGTTCGTCCGAGAATATTTAACTGAATCATTACGGCGAGAAAGAATTGAAAGCTCAAATCAGATGTTATTTCATGCTTGTGATCTTTACGCGTATCTCGCGCGATATGTCACGCGAATAAATTGTAAATCGTATTACCTCTGTTCGCCGCGAGTGCGATCGTCGAGACGATCGCGAATAGAAAAATGTTAAAGTTTCTCATTTTATTCCGCTGCTCGGCCGGCACCCTTCTGTTAAGAACACTGACCAATTCGAGATCAACATCCACTCACGACGACACCACTGGTCCTACAGTGCTCCGACATAACCATGCAAAATTATTACCACGCACCGCCACCGCCGCGTGCTACGTGGAAGTTCGGCATGGTAGTCGTCAATTCGTCAACGTGGAACGTGAACGGTACCGCGGCCGCGGCGTACGAGTCGAAATTACTAGTTCAGTGCCTGTCCACCTACGTGTTTTTCCGAACGTTATGACCCTAAAAGTACGTCAAAATATCACTAGTTCGCTGAAATATAACTAGAACTAAAACCAGATTGCTAGGTTCGATTCCCTAGGCGATGCGACAAACGCAGCCGTCGTTTGCACTAAATTGCACTTATCGTTATCGTGCACCCTGTGCACAGCTGATTGGGCTGGGTGACGAACAAACGTAAACCGTGTCTGTGATCAAATGCATTTCTGATGAGACCATCTTTACGTCTTGCATATTTTTCTATTTACGTGGATTTGACAGGGAAGACATTTCTATGATTTGGAACAAATGAGACTGACGATGTCTTGCATCCAATGCTGTTGTGTGAGCTAATCATGCACAGCTATTTTCATATTATGTCTATGCTGTAATTCTACTTATACACGTCTTCCTTTCGTCTGTTATCGTACTAAATGTATCTGGAAAAATTATTCAGATTTGATTGTACCTGTGTTTTGACTTTCGAGTCACAATGTGAGTATTATACTTGTATGGTAATATTCTAGCCTCAATATACCTATCCACCAATATCTTAAATTATATATTTTGTATATATATATATATATATATATATATATATATATATATATACATATGATTAGATATTGTTATGTTTTAACATTTGAATTTCACATTTCCTTCATTCTATTTCAACGATACATGTAGTTGCTTCGTTATTTACAGATACTGGATTCAGAAGTCTAGAATGATGAAAGTTTGCGTGTATCTATTTAGAAGACTTTTATTTCTCGAATAGGTACCATTCCTAGTGCAAGAAAATGAATAATCTCTCTGGGCAATTTCGCAAAACAACATGGGATCCCATTCACATAATTTCCCAGATAATCGCTGTGCAGACCGTTATGTATCTTTGCCTTGGATTCTGGATTTGGATCGTCGCATCGATATTGGGCTGGACGAAATCGTTGGATTATGTGTTTCAATATAAAGAGATACACGTTCGTGATTTTGGAGGGCAGCTAGTTATTGTTATGTTTGTCCTAAATGCCTTCGTAGGCGCTCTTGCATTATGGTGGCTAGTGCAAAGAACAAAATTATGCATGGACTTTGCATGCACGGCCCATTGGATTCATCTGATCTGTTGTTGGGCGTACAATGGAACTTATCCAACGTCTTTTAGCTGGTGGTGTTTAAATCTCGTGTCGTTAAGTATAATGTGTGTCTGCGGAGAATTCCTTTGTATGAGAACAGAACTGCAAGCTATACCTTTAAGTATGAACAGTCAAAAGACAGCCTTATGAGATGCGAATGCAGATGAAATATGTGAGTTAAAGAAAGACGAATCTTGAATAAATCTTTTCAGTAAATATATTCTCGTCATTAGTGTTAAAATTTCTATTGTAATAAAAATTAAATTTGTTAAAGCTATTATCTAAATCTTGAGTATGTTTAAAAGATGTTTCTTGTACATAAATGCAATCTTATGAAGATCAATACACATCTAAATCTCATTATTTGCATTTATAAAAAAGTATCTTTCACTGACTTTATTGGAGCATCAATACATTTACCGAGTGCTACATGTTCAAGTACTTGTATTTTTGAATTCAGTATATACGTAGATTCAATTTATAAATGTTGAACAATATTTTTTAAAAAGAATTTAGTAAACAAATCCTAATCTTGACGTCCAACTTGTGTATTAATTATTAAATATTTATTCAAATATAATTGAGTTGCTTTAGGTACCGGTTTTATTTTACATATTTATTGCAACAAACATCACATTCTAAAGTACACTTATAAATTAACAATTAATATAACTACTCATGTACAGTGATCGTCTAATGATGGTCCTCCTTATAAAAGCGCAGACCACAGTAGCCACAGATATGATTGCCTGGTTTATCCTGCAAAGGAAAGAATAAAATAAGTTTACCTTTCTTAGAAATAAAATTTGTTTTATTATAATTTAGCATGCTACTCATTTTAATATTAACAAATCTTACCAGATTTATGTAAACTTTAGGATGTCCAAGGGGACCTCCACCACCGTCGCAAGCTACGATTCTATCTTTCTTAGGTGACGGTGGTACTTCATCTATCAATTTAATCGCCCAATTTTGGTTAACTTCCTTCGGCCTGTCCAGAAATCTTACTAGTCGATAATCGTCTTTCTCGAATACCTGATGAAGTGTGATAAGAAACGATTATTAAAGAGAAACAGTATCTATCAAAGAAGTCATAAAGGACAACACTAGAAAATGAGTTTACGGTTCATTTGGTAATCGATAAATGAACCAAATATACCTTCATAAATATGTATCATTAGGCCTGTGTGAATTTCGTTATTTGAACGAGTAGAACGATTTCCAATATTTTATATAAGGAATGTGTTGACGAGTGAACGAGGGACATCTCACCTGACCAGTATGAGTAACCTGAGTATCTCCTTCGTCCGCGGTTGCGTATGTGCGTTGCGCTATCGCGTCTATCATGGATACATTTCCTCTGTACAATTTATTAAAAGACGCACATAAACCGTTGAGTTTTTTCGTTGCCATGTTCGATATCTATTATTAATTATCAGCGATAACATTCAGTAACCCATTGAAATCTTTTAAGGGTGGACAGGAGCACAGGAGTGATGATTTAATGCCTGATTGATCTTGGAGACCTCACGTGGTGGAAGCCCGAGACTCCGGATGCAGGCCTGTCAACGCCGAGAAAGTAAATATCTAAATGACATTTACTACGTTTACGCGAGCGTTATTTCAGAGTTTTGTAGTTTTAACTTACGATAATTCCTTCGCGTAAACGGGATTTTGTAGTAACTTACGATAATTTACTCCGCGTAAACGAATGAAACGTAAGTAATTGTTGTTCAGTGTTATTTTTAATCTCTCGATATTCAAATAGCATTTTTAAAGTTTATATTCAACCTTGGTATTTTATGTCGCACACTTTTACGAGTTTTTTTTTTACTGATACCATTGTTATTTCTTACAGTTGCGTCACCGTGAGCTCAGCAATTTATTTTAGGCTTTGGAAAGAATATGCAGTTGCATCGACTTAATTCCGACCTTTTTGGAAAATCTATTTACGCTGATAATTAAATAAGATATCGTCTCAAGTTTTGAAATTTTTTGCGATGAAAGGAGAAAAAGAAAGTTAAGAAACAAGAGAAAATTCCACATTTAACAATTAAATAATTTTGTTTTTAAAAACAGAGAGGAAACTACCATTAAATTTTACAAAAGCTTGCTAAAATTATACGCGATCTCTCAAATAAATGTCTTATATTGTAGACTTTTTAAGTTTCTTTTTAATTGTTAAATTACATTAAAATATTTGTTGAAAATAAATATATATAATATAGATTTAATATAGAGATGATATATAATATAGATTTAAAAAATTGCACAGGTATTTGTCATGCATTTTAGACAATTAGAGATATACATCATCCAAGTATATATTTAAAATACAAAAGACAAAATGGAGGATTATTTAAAATGCGACATACCAATTGATCCTCGCAATGTCTAGTTTATAAAATAATTTTCGTTCTAGTTTATACAATAATTTACATTTGTTGTTAGTCTATCGGAAAATCTTTCGAATATTTGAAGATGTTGTTCAATTTAGCGTAATAAATATTGTTACGTAAACGTTTCTTTGTGCTCTTCAGCATGTCTTGGAGAATCCCGCGGCAAGTGTGACCAATAAGCATTAGATATATCTTACTTGCAAACCAAGTCACGTTCGTCTAGCGAAGTTATAAAACACCTATTACAACGAAGAGCGCGTCAGTTCGTATGTACCATTTATTAAACGTACTTCTAATACGATACTAATGCGCATTTACTAGTAGTTTGAATCAAAGTTCGACATTGTAAAATATTATAGATAGAAATATTCGTATAATCGTGTGCCGTCTTAATTCAACAAACACTCGAATTTACAGAACATTTAAGTTCTTCTGCCCGTATATACTGCAATTCTTGTGTGATAATGACACATTAGAACATGATCTATTCCTGTCAAATCTATCTCTGTACTTGCAACGAAAATGCGTGTACGGCTTGGATGACGCATTGACTTTAACATCGTAGTCTTTATAGCAGTAGTTATCGATGCGTCGATAGTGCACACAGTTATTATGATAAATGCAGAAGTCTGAATGCTTTCTTGTCTTGAGGAACTTTGGAACTTGAAGAATTAATATATACATACATACATGTTTTTATATACATATACACACACCTATACGTGTATTGTGGATTTGAAATTATCTAAAGAAGAAAACGAACGAAGAGGATTATCGAGAAAAATATCAATGGCAATTGATTAATGACGCTGAAAGGACTGGCGTGCACTTTTAAAAAACTTTGTCTTACACACACATACACATACATGTGCGTACGCTGGCACGCACACATATGGAGTTGGAGTCGAAACGTGCCGATAATTTTAAATGGTAAAAATAATATTCTACTATAACAAGATATTGGCTTATTATTGGATTGTCTTGATTAAATAAGAAAGATAACGATAATAAGCCATTGATTAAATTGAAAATAACTATATACGATTTAATAAAACTAATGAAAGAAAGTATAAGATTAAGGGAGAGAAATTAGATAGCGAGATTCTGATTTCCGAAGATGTTTTTGCCGACGTTCGTCAACAAAACATATTTGGCGTTTCTGCTACTGTTATTGCTATACTTCATCGGGATGGATCTGCTACTTTATTTCAGAGTGCAGAATTATGACATCCGCCCACGTGCGAACAACACACAGGCATTGCCGTATCGCTCGCCCATCCTCTGCGATTTGAATCCGATTTGCACGGTGACGGTGAAGGCCATGATGCTGGACCACCCTAATCATTATATCTTAAGTCCCCTGGCGTCCTTGGTGGATTATCTGCTGGGTATCGGTCGCTCTTGGACCTGGTTGACGCCGAATGCCATCAGCGTCTCCCACGTGATAATAGCCATAATCGGCGCCCGATGCATCGCGCGGAGTTCTCTCTTCAGCAGGCAAGTGGGCGTCGTGTTGTTCCAAGTCAGGGCCTGGATGGACGATCTGGACGGGCACGTGGCGAGAACGAGACTCAATATCAAAGGCGAGAAGTCCGACGTCGGTTCCATCGGCTTCTTTGTGGATGGCATTTGCGACGGTCTTGGTTGCATCGCTCTCATAGTCGCGTTATTCGTCTTCCTGAGGCGCAACGCCAACGATTGCGCCAATTACGAGCGACCCGTTCGAGCGCCGTTGCTACCGTCGCTGCCCCACAGTGCCGTCTCCTCCAACTCGTACCGGAAATCGCCCCTGTATAACATGCTAATAGTGAGCTTGCATTTCTCCTTAATAAGCATCGCTTGGAACCGATACATATTCTTGTATCAGGATCTCCTGGAGATTGACAATAAAAACATTCCTCTGATCGACTGGGAAGATTTCTACGATAGACAGACCGTTGTCTTCAGAAGTTCCGCCTTTTGGGCCATCACCCTCGCCTGGAAGATGTTCAACTTTCACGCGATGATGGATTACATGCTCCTGGCGATATTTCTGCCCGGAAATCTGCGATGTCGCATCCAGGAGTATGTCAGGCTTACATGGTGGCAGATACCCGCCATTCTGTCGCTGCTCACATTCATCAGCGAGCTACATTATATTAACGCGTATGCTTACGTGAAAATATTAACGATGAATTAGAGTTAATTAGGGTTTCTTATTTTCTTCGGTATATATATAGATTTGTCATCTATGATAATTTATTCTTGTCGTTACCGCGAATATTTCATGTTCTTGTTTTTTTATTGTAATTTCAATGACGATTGCTCAAAATTTTATATCTAAATTGTCTTGAATTCTTGTTTTTCAAATGATAATTAATATAATTATATGATTAAGAGCTTATTACATACAAGTTTTTTCTGTAACTTTAAAAATCTAATTTAAATATTAATTTAATAACATTATTAATTTAATAATAACAATTTACATTATATATTAAGTTAGTAACTGTTATGATAACAATCAATATTAAATAGAAAATGTGCCAATACACGGTCAGGCTGGATCAGCTCTGTGCCTCTATATATAATAATATTTTTGAATGTATGTACATTTTTCGCTTTGCAAACCATGCGCTGTTACTGTCAATTTTAAAATGCAGTTTAAAGTTGAAGCTAGAATAATATATATAATCACATAATTTATAATGAATTTAACAACACAAATACTAATACGCATCTTTAATAATTTAAATTCTTTCTTTTTTTAAGAGAGGGAAAATAAGCTCCTCAATTAAAAAAAGAATCTGCATTGAAGAATTTAAAGAATTAATTTTGAATTGGAATCGAGGAAGTGCAATAAAGTAGTTTTTATGAAGAGACCGCCTGATTAATTTTTGCTCCAACTTCGATCTAGCAGCTAGCTTATATTAAAAAGAATTTATAAAAGGAAGTGTGGTGCGGGATGTTTAGTATATGCTTTATAAATGGATAAATATACATTTTTTCGCACATGAAATGTTCGCCGTATCTATTGACAGGTGTATTTGTATTAAGCGCCATTTCTTTTAGTGACCTTAAAGAGAAACAAAGTTGGCAGCATCAGCAATTTTCAATTTGCCAACCTCTGGCCAACTTCACATCACATCTCTCTCCAGTCTCCACTTTATATTAGAAAGAGAAGACAATACTGGTCAAGGTTTCTTTTCTCTTTCCAACGCGCAGTCCGTCAGGCGTAACGATTGACGTAGATAAAGACAGAAGTCAGTAAAGTCGAGGACGGGTGACTATTTTTATCTCTCTTTACCTCGAGAGGACCTTGAATGCTCGTTCTCTGTCAACGAGTACAACCTGCTGAGCGCGGCCGTGCATCGCCAAACTTCTCTTTCTCTCTTTCTCTCTCTCTCTCTCTCTCTCACACACACGACTGAAATGCGTGCATTATATGGTGCGGTGTCGTACGGGTGAAAATAGCTCGCGTACACACATATGTACATTTCGCACGAGGACCCATCGCACCGGATCGGAGTATCGGACGGCAGCGATTTTCAATCATGAGGGCCGTCCGCGGTCGCTGTCGCGCTCTCGCGTGATACAAGAAAAGTGCTCCGCACCGCGTTTGACGTATGAGAAGATGGTGACTGACCGATAGCGAGGCCTTTGATGATAACGCGAATCCCGAATATTTCCACTTGCTGCCGCGGCCGCGCAGCAAGATAAAAGGTCCGTAATCGTGCGAGGATTGCGAGGAATGGGCGGCGGGTCGTCGCCGAGGGTATCGTGAGCGTCGGTCCGAGGCACCGATTTCGGTTTGTATTCGCCGAGATATTGCTCATTGCATATTTGTTTCTCGCCTCGCCTCGATCGCGAATATCGCGATGCCGTGTGACAGCAGCACCCAGCACCTCGACGAGCCGTGAGCCGTGAGATCCATGAGATCGTGGTGACGACGAATCTCCGCGACGGTACCCTTTGTACGTACGTGGCTCGTGAACGGAATATTTTCAGCCGAAGAGAGAATTGGCCGTACCTAGGCCGTAGGTAAAGCTCGACGTCAAGTCGCCGCCGTCACGCATAGATCGCAGCAAAAATTCCAAGATTTTGCTCCGCGAGCTTTTCAAAGTATTCCTCGTTTTTATATTTGCTCGTATATTTGCTGGATTCGTCGAGACAAGATCGGACTGGATTGAACGTGTTATATAATTATACTGCTGATTATATCGTTCTACAAAGTAACATAGATATAGCTTTTTTTTTTTTTCAAATGACATTTTCTCTGCTACTGGTATAAGTGAGATATGTACGCCGATCGTCACCAATTTTGGCAGCGAATTTTATCATATAAGTGTAGTACGTCTTATATAAGCGATATACATATTATAAATAATCCCAAGAAGTTAACCTATAAGTTGTACCTCCAGAATCCACTTGTGCACATTGCAGATATCGCAAGAGAGCGATTCAGTGAGAAAATTATGACCTCTTCAAAGTAATTTGAGTCGCAATAAATTTCTTACAATGTCTCATTGCGAGGAAGATGCGGCGTCCCCTGGTTTTCACCAATTAAGCATCACAAGTAAGTCTTGTAGAATTCCAGATGCCATAGGACATTCTGAAAATGTATCTTGTTAACATTTATTTGTTGCAAATGTTTTGTTGCATTAAAAGGAATATAATTGCACCAAAGAAGAATGTCTAAAAGAATTTCATAGTGAAAAGAGAAGCAGAAGGAAAAAGAAAGAATTTATAATATTACTATGTGAACGGCTATTATTATTTTTTGTCTTTCAAATTCTGTTCTTATCATACATGATCTCTGATCAGATGTTTTCTTATCTCAATTGTGTCTTTAGCGGAATTGATATCAATTATCAGTTTGTTAGCTGTTACATATGCTGTGATATTTATTCACAGAAATAATGCAAGGATTGGATGAAGTAACCAATAATAGTCAATTTTCTTTTATTATATAAATGTTTTGTTCTATAACGTCTAATTCTTGTTATACAAATGTATCTATTGAAAAGAATATATATAAAATAAATATGACAATTATTCATTTTTATTCACATTTTTATAACAAATGCAATTTATCTTCTATTAAATATTCAATGTTTTATATTAAAAAAAATTTTTTTTATGTTATAAATAGATACCAGGGTTGCATGATTGTTTTATCTACATTAATAATGATATTTATTCTAGTTGAAGGAGCGATACTGAGAAGTTCAACCTTTTTGAAGCCTAATCCATATATAGAGTTCTCAGTTGATGATAAAAGTCCTCGTAAAACTGAAGTGTCAAAGTCCACATATCAGCCAAAATGGAACGAGGAATTTACTATACTCGTTACACCATATTCACAATTGCATTTTCGATTACTTGACCATAGTACATTTCGCAAAGATACATTGATAGGAGAAAAACGGATAAATCTGTTCCAAGTGTTATCGCATTATAATGGAAAACTAGAAAATTTAGAATTGACGTTTGATTTAATGAGCGAGAGCAAGCACGATTCTCAACTGTGTAAAGTCGGTGAATTGATTACGGTATTCGATGGACTTAGAATTGATACTACTAACGAGATACCGGTGAATGTTAATGAACCATCTTGCCAAATACAATCTGATGGTAAGAAAAATATAGTTGATACACAAAAAATGTTGGAAATTATATTAATATCTATAAAAAAAGTTTGTTTAAAAGAGAGATATTAAATACTACTACTATCGCAATACTCTTTTTTTTTCTTTTATTCTTTCAAATGTCAAATTGTATCATTTTAGGTGCCACAACCGATACACTTAATAACCGAAGTATTCTCAATGGTGGAGTCCGTGCACGAATGAGATTACATAGTTCGGAGAATCTTGCACCGTCTATATATCGTGGTTTGACAAATATTCACCTTAGTCCCAGTTACAATGGTGGAAACAGTCAAGGAAACAGTAACAAAAATGTTGGACTCTCTACTACGATCCCAAGTGCGGATGGTACATCGAGTAGCAACGTTGGTAATAGCGCCAGCAGTAGCAGCCTTTCCACAAGTATCTTGGTGAACGGCCACGCGATTCCAATGGCCGATAAATCTATGATGTCGCCAGGAAACCGGCATGCCACGGACGTACGAACTTTCGCAGGTAGATCGACCGTTAAAGAGCAACCGTCGGGGTCGGCCAATTCATCGGAGGGCCGAGTGTACACATGGAGTAATTACAGCAACGTGGATCAATCCGCGATAGTCAAATCGGATTCACGTGGCCCGCCGCGATCAGAACAGTCTCCTTCGATAATACCCGGGCAACAGATTTGCGCGGATCCCCGTGGGATTCCTCGGCAAGATCAATCTATGCTTTCTAATATGGACAGTTCCAGTGCTTCTCAAACAGATGCGAGTGCATCGTCACACGTGGACGCATGTGGCGGTGCTGGTGCCCTACGGATAGAACAACCGATCGTCGCGGCTCATCCAGATGGCCGTGTAATGACACGTTCGGAACAATCGACGAATGTTCTTTTAGCAGATGATCTGCATGATTTGCGCGGAGCGAGACAATCGGATCAGTCTGCAACCATTCGACGAACGAGTATGTCAAATGAGGATCAACGCGCGATGAGACAACAGTCGGAACAACCCACGAACATTCGTGTGACCGAGGATCTGGCACGGGGAATGAGGCAACCCGAGCAGTCCATGAGTGTTCGTGCGGGTGAGGATTTGCGCGCGATAAGACAATCGGAGCAATCTACGAATGTTCGCCCGCAAGAAGATTTGCGAGCTCCACGTGCGGAGCAATTGATCAATGCGGCGCCGCTTGTGGATCTACGTGTGGTACGCGAAACCACATCGCGTGGTCAACAAAACGCGAGTGCCCCACTGACAGATAGTCGTGCTGTAGTTTTTCGATCGGAACAATCGGCAGTGATACCTCTCACCGATGGACGAACAATTCCTATTGTGGAACATATATCTCCTATTGCGCTACCAGATTCTCGTTCCAGTATACCGCGAATTCCGCAGACCGCACCTTCATTGTCAAATCAATCCGTCGCTGCGGCCGTACCTGGACAATCTGTGACGCAACCAGGATCCTCTGTAGTGCTCGCTGAAGATATCAATCATTCCGAAGAACCGCTACCGCCCGGTTGGGAAATGAGATACGACTTATATGGGAGAAGGTAATATATATGTCGACTAAATGTCATATAAATTTATGAAATTTTAATCTGTCATATCTCTCCTTCATGCTATTAGATATTATGTTGATCACAATACCCGAAGCACATCTTGGGAGAGACCGCAGCCTTTGCCTCCTGGATGGGAAGTTCGTCGAGATCCAAGAGGTAGAATTTATTACGTTGATCATAATACAAGAAGCACCACGTGGCAAAGGCCAAATACGGAACGATTGCAACATTTCCAACATTGGCAAGGTGAAAGACAATATGTCGTTCAACAAGGCAATCAAAGATTTCTTTATCCTCAGGTAATCAGACCGATTGATCTATAAAGAGATAAATAAAATAATAAATATGATTTTTTACTGTTTAAATTATTTTAATATAAGAAAACTAAAGTAGATTCTGTAAAATTTATACTAATTTTATTATATATACATATTATATTATTGCCATAGGCTCACGGTAGTCAAGCTTCTGCCGGCCCATCGACGTCTATGGTTGATGACGACGACGCTCTGGGACCATTACCGGCTGGTTGGGAAAAACGGAAACAACCAGAAGGAAGAGTTTATTATGTAAATCATAAGAACCGTACTACGCAATGGGAGGATCCTCGAACGCAAGGTCAAGAAACTGGAATGGACGAACCACCATTGCCGGACGGCTGGGAAATACGATTAACAGAAGATGGAGTTCGATATTTTGTGGATCACAATACTCGAACAACAACATTTCAGGATCCGAGACCTGGTGCGCCCAAAGGGTTAGTGTCAAATATATTGCGTCAAGCTACGTGCGCCTAGTGCAAAATAAAAATATATAATAACTATCCTGTTTTTTTTTATGCAGTCCGAAAGGCGTATATCGCGTTCCGAGAGCATACGAAAGATCATTCCGATGGAAACTGTCTCAATTCCGATTCTTGTGCCAGACTAATGCGCTGCCTAATCATATTAAGATTAGTGTTAGTCGGCAGACATTGTTTGAAGATTCTTATCATCAAATAATGAACGCGGAAGCTTTTGCACTAAGACGGCGATTATATATAATATTTAAAGGAGAGGAGGGTCTGGATTATGGAGGTGTATCTAGGTATGATATACAAATATATAATAAACTTATTGATGGAAAAAAAGAAAGAAGAGTACCTACGTTATATTGTACTGTCAGATGTTAATTTTTTTGCTACATAGAGCCACTATGTTTCGTGTAATCATACATTCACTTTGTACGAAAAGCCATAGTAGAGCACCTATATAGCGTTCCTTGTCTGTCGTGAAGAAATTAAACACTTCTAATTTTCAGGGAATGGTTTTTCTTATTAAGCCATGAAGTTTTAAATCCGATGTATTGCCTATTTGAGTATGCCAATAAAAGTAATTACAGTTTACAAATAAATCCAGCATCGTACGTCAATCCTGACCATTTGCAGTATTTCAAATTTATAGGAAGATTTATTGCAATGGTATGTTTCTGGTATTTTACAAATGAGAATTTCTCTGTTTCTTTTTTCGTACTATATTATATGAAGAAAACTATGTACAAATTACTTTTCTTTCAGGCTCTTTATCATGGCCGATTTATATATAGTGGATTTACAATGCCCTTTTATAAGCGCATGTTGAATAAAAAATTAGTAATGAAGGATATAGAATCCATCGATCCGGAATTCTACAAATCCCTCGTGTGGATAAAAGAAAATAACATCGATGAATGTGGCCTAGAATTATATTATAGCGTGGATTTTGAGATTCTTGGTCAAGTGATACATCACGAGTTGAAGGAAGGTGGTGATAAAGTTAGAGTAGGTGAAGACAATAAGGAAGAATACATCAGGTATATCTCTTCTTAATAGAGATAATTGTAATTTAGAAAATTATAAAAAGAAAAGAAAATTACATGTGTGCGTATGCGCGCGCGTGTATACGCATGCACGCATTTGCCAAGAGACAAGTTTTCACTCGTGAATATTCAACAGGTTGATGACAGAGTGGAGGATGACAAGGGGTATAGAGGAACAAACAAAAGCATTTTTAGAAGGCTTTAATTCGGTCGTGCCACTTGAGTGGCTCAAATATTTCGATGAACGTGAACTGGAGCTCATGCTTTGTGGTATGCAGGAGATAGACGTTGAAGACTGGCAGCGCAATACTATTTATAGACATTACACTCGTAACAGTAAACAGATCCTCTGGTTTTGGCAGGTACGATTCTTAATGTCATTACATCAAACTTTATTGCAATTATGTCCAATGTCACGTTCAAATATGCGCTCTGTTTGTGTTTTAGTTTGTGACGAGAACAGATAGTGAAAAAAGAGCTAGATTGTTGCAGTTTGTAACTGGTACTTGTCGCGTACCGGTTGGTGGATTTGCCGAACTGATGGGTAAGTTACAAAGAAACAAGATTACTTTTTCCATTGAAAATGACAATAGGTTGCCTATCCTATTTTATAGATATGGGTTTGATAAGAAAATTGGTAAAGAGATTAATAATTGAAAAATAAACTGATTAATATTATTTACTAATTTAAGAATTGATAATTAAGAAAGTTTGATGTCTTTTATTAATAATATGGATTTTGTGCTATATTATATTACGTTGTATTACAGGGAGCAATGGGCCGCAAAGATTTTGTATAGAGAAATTCGGAAAAGATACCTGGCTACCAAGATCACATACCTGTTTCAATAGACTAGATTTGCCACCTTACAAAAGCTACGACCAATTAGTAGAGAAACTCAACTACGCAATTGAAGAAACCGAAGGTTTTGGCCAAGAATAATTGCAAACATATTAATTAATGATCAATGTGGTAGGTACACTACATTTCAGTACGATTAGTGGATGACAAAAACAAAATTTAACGTAGTATCAGAAACAGATATAAACTATTCTATGCTACATTCGAAATCTGTTTGAGGCAGCTATAATTAACATTGTAAAAGTTGCAAATAATTGAAAATGTGTATAGATATATTGTTCCAAAAATTTGTATGAAATGTCGTAAATTATATGCAAATAATGTAATAATCTATATCACTATTATAATTTATTCCAACATATTTCATATTTTATCGACATTTTTAACTTAATCATAGACATTGAATAGAAATAAGAGATTGCAAGTTAATAAGGTATAAAATTTATAATAAAATTAACAATAATATAAATACACATTAAGAAATTAGGTGAAAATGTACAATTTAATGTTTCTTTGTAGCATATATACACACACATATATATATATACATATGTGTATATATATATATATATATATATATATATATATATCAATTAAAAAAATTATTTTAATATCTAGAAATTAGTTTTTGTCTTTATTAAAAGGAGGCATTTGTATCATTTAATGTTGTAGTCCAATTTAACATGATTTACCTACTTATATTGTTACAATTTGTACAAGTCAATTCTCTGTACGAAGAAAATAGAAATTTATATTATGTAATACTTCCTACTATATATTTTAATATTTGAACGCCTAAATACAGAATTTAAAAATTTGTCTTCATAATATATAGTGTACATATGAAATTTATAAATATGCGCAGACATACACATACATATACAGAGAGAAAGAAAAGAAAGAGTTCCAAAATTTTTTGCGAATAAAAATGTACAGCAAAAAAATTCTTGAAAAATTAAATAATAAGTTTTTTAATTTTATCGATTTGTTCTGTCATTTATTCATTCTTTAATTAGACTGCAAAAACTACTGCTCGAAATAAAAAACGACAAATACTTTTAGTATTTAATTTTTTAAGCATTCTCTTACTGTTTTGATTCGCGAATTTTGGAACACGTTATATGTATAATATTTTATAGGCGACTAACAATTTTATGTTCTATCCTAAGAAGATTAGAACAGAAGTGGCTATAGTTATTTCTTTATATATAACATAGCGAATATTAATAATTATACTGATTTAGATATACATTATGAATATTTGCTATATACAAACGGCCAATTTTATTGTGGAAAGAAATTTCCGGATATTTTTATTGTTATGTTTATTGGATGTGTATTCCTCACGTTTGTATTGTCATTTATTTAGAGACTTATCGATACATTGCATATTACCTCACAAATACAACACGAAATTATTTAAAAATATTATAGTAAATATTTTTCGCTGTATTTATAATAACGAAATATTTTGGAAATCCTGCGATTGTAATCAGAAAATTGTGCATTTGTTTATAACTAATATTTTATGTATATACATAACATATATGCGGTATAATCACAATCATTTGTGTATTACTGCACATTGATTCATAATGTATTGAATATTATTTAACTATCCATAAGAGATACCTGGATTTATTGAGATTGATCAGCGTGTAACATTTATTTAAGTGTCGAGGTAATAAGTAATAAAAATACATGCTACATAAAATGTTGGATATGTTGCTATGACAGCAATATTTTAATATTTTTGATAGAGCATGTTTGTTTTTTTTTTTTATGTTGTATAATATATCTATTCATATAAATATATTTATAGGTAATATGAATTCAGTGCTTTATTGTATGCACGCATCTTTTATTGTTTTTCTCACATTCTGATATTCTGGCTGTTTTTAACAAAAAAGGGAGATACAATATAATTGGATCTCCCTCGATCTCTCATTAGATAAAATTCGGAGAAAATAATGCAATTTAGAAATCGTATGCACGCGCGGTATCATAAAAATTTTATGTATAAATCGAATTTGTTGTTGCCTGTACAAAGAATTGCGTAATTAATATTTTTGTATTTAATATTATACTTCGCGTGTGTTCAAAAAGGAATCTTGTCTCAAAACATTTATATTAAAAATCAATACTTAAAATGCAAATGCGATACATAGTACTATGATTAATATCAGACATTTGAGATTCACATGATACAAGGTTAAATCTTTAATATCGAGCCACTTATTTCTATTTTATATTTCTAAGTGAGACGATTCGGTTGTGTAAATTTGAAAATATTTTTTTGCATAAATTTTATTAACACATGTATGTATATATTAAATGTGTACAGAATATTCCATCAAATAAAGAAAACTTAACGGTTAAAAATTAAAGTGCTTCTATCATTGATTTAATTTAATTTATTGGTACTCATACACTACACGGATGTTTTATATATTAGGAATTAACACTATGACTTTTCTTTATCTACTTGTTATAATTTCGGATTGGGACCGAAAAACTTTTCCCATGGAAAACGATTAAGAATCGAATCTTGACTATTCACGTTATCTTTTGCAGATTTCCACTTTTGAGTAAAATCCTTCAGTTCACCTGTAATTGAAAATTTTTCAAATCAGATGCTTGCTATTACTCAGTTATACAATATCAATTAATGAAGTTTGTATAACATTTCTTCTATAATTAATTTTTATAATAGCAATAAAATTTAGTCATTTGTCACAATTGAGTCTCAAATAAACATACATACATAAATAAATACATACATAAATAAAAATACAAACATACATACAAAACAAACAAACATACAAACATACAAACAAACATACATACAAACATATATACATAAATTTTTAAATGAGCACTATTAAGAACTATAATTATACGTTTTTATTCATAACTATTATATTCAGTATATCCTTCATAGATACTTACTTTCATCCATATTAATCAAATCTTCGGATCTTGTTTCAATACCATTTTTGTCTTTTTTTATAGTAACAACATATGTTTTATCGCCTATTTCCTTTGAAATGATCGTCTGCTCATTACCTTCAGTATCTCTGATTACTTGCTTTTTTTCTACAGTCCCATCAGGTCTACGTATAATCTCCTTTCTAACAGATCTTCCAATTGAGAAATTACTTGGTACGGAAGATTTTTTCGTTTCCATATTTCCTTTCTTCCACATTTTTGAAAATTCTTCTGCAGAAACTCTATAAAATGAATTATATATAAACACTTATCTGATATATACAAAAAAAAAATTAAAGAATGATATTGCAGTTATACCTTCCATCTAAATCTGTATCTATTTTCTCTTCAAATGGTACGTCTGTGATAGCAAATGTATCGGGCTCAGGTTTCAGCAACTTGTTCCGCAAATTGCTATCCTTTTCAGGTGCAGCAAATGGTAACGCTGCAATGGCTTTATCATCTACAAGAATTATTTTCTTACTTAAAACAATATATTAACAAGTTCTTATAAATAAGAAAACTTTGATAATCAGAAGAATATTCTGAGTATCACACTTTTATTCATAAATGAAGCATGTAGAATGATAAATTTTCCATCGGACGAACATACCAAAAGGTGTATTACTAAAATTAAAAAAATTTTTCAACATGTTGTCAATCTGGGATTCAAAGTACATCGTCATTTCAAGTGGGTCGCTAAAGATGTTAAAGTGTAAACCGCTCCCAGGATGCCTGGAAAACAAAGATTAAAATTAAATTTAAAATTCACTGAAAATGTCTCCCAACTATAAAAGTATTCGTTTCTTTACCGAAAGTTGTCTATATCATCATCGTCGTCGTTGTCTTCATCACTTTGCCAAATTGGATTCCGAAAACGTTCTCGGTGCAAATCATGCTCGCCAAATCTGAAATATATACCAATAGACTGTAATCTAAAATTGCTGATGCAACGTATCGTGGTCTTGGAAGTTATATATTTTCTTTGCGAGCCACATTTATCAAAAGCCGACTCCACATAAAAAATATTTTTTTTTTGAGCAATTTCAGCACTACTGACATCAAAATTCTTGCATATTTTCTAACCTTCAAATACACCACCTCTAGCACTTAATTACTGTTTTTAGAGTATCGAGCGGTGAGTTTTGTCTTTCAAATCTTCATTTTTATACAAAAAGACATAAAATGAGTGTAGGTTGCATCACAAAATAAACTGAGAGACACATAAACTTAACGTCTATATACATATACATGTTTTTCATGAAGCACGTTCAAGTCCTTACCCGTTTGTATCAGGCTCATTGCGACGTCTCACACCGAGGAAATTTCGGAAAAAATCGAAAAATGACATTTTCAAAGCAATTAGCGATTATACAGCGACAGCGCGAATAAATGTCAAAATACCACGACCTAGCGTAAAAAATTGCATCATGTTTGTTTCGACCAGTTTCGACGCATGCGTAGAATATTGCGAAATCATCATGATCATTACCATAGACTATGAAATGAATATAAAGCTTTTTCTTCACGTAAATTAGAGCTCGCTGGTGTAGCCATCTTCTCCGCGGTGCGAATCCGACGCATGCGCACCTGAAACTCCGGAGCACTCCGGAGCACTTGTTGGTTAGGAGGGGGGGGGGGGGGGGGCATCAAAAATAGCGGCGTGCGTGTCGCAACTCGCAACTGTTTTGTGCCCAGCTAGAATGTGCTCGCGCGCTCAACCTGCTTCTGTGGGATTATCGACGAATGGGGCGGGAGTGAAAATTGGAACGGGAACGGCCGCGAACGAGCCGTGAGAACGGTTTTGTATTTGTATTTCGTGCGTGAGTCACAGTAATCCGCGATCGGGTCATGGCGTATGTTAATGTAGCCGAGTGGAAGCCGGATCAGGTGTGCGAATGGCTGAAAGGTATGTGCGACGAAGATGATCCTCGTCGGCGTTGACAGGACAATACGCCCAGCGCGCCGCGATCCAACGATGGAGAAACGGCTTGTGTCCTCGCGCGAGGACACTGTCGGGATACTCGGAGTCCCATTCAATTTCGCGTGTGGAGCAGCGTGAAGCTGCGTTCCTTCCCTTCCTCCCCCGCCCCCCCCCTCTTCTGGGTCACGTATGTCCGCCCTCGTTCCCACATCCACTTTGTTGTATTTATTCTTTGGTGTGTCAATTCGTTAAAACCCACCATTCATTCGTCTATTTAATCGCATTCGATCGTATATCGCGTCTATTCATTCATTCCTGTGTGATTTTCTGCGCCCCCAATAAAATCTGACGTCAACCCATTAAGCGTTTTATTAATGATACCAATTAATGTCACTTGAATGGAAATAATTGAAAATTCTTTTCGCTGTGGTTCAGAATTTATATTAGTATTTTTTTGCTATGTGTTTTCTCTTTAACTGGTAAATATTTTATTTAATATACAATGTTGCTCCGTAACGACGCTTGATATTATTATCTGTTTTTACATCTTTATTTTATTTTTACGTATTATTTTACAGATATCCCTTCTCTGTCTTCAGAAATATTAATATACAAAGCAGCAGATATAAAAATCATAATTAATATTTACATACATTTCTTGTTAAATTTTTTATGTTTATTCATGCACTTATTCACGATAAAAGGAAATTGCTTCTCCACTACCTTGTAATTAAAATGTTCCAGATAATTAACGTTATGAGTCATATCCGGAATGTTGTGTCATCAGTTTATTTTTCTTTTCTATGTCATAGGTTTGGATAGCACTGTACTTCCGTATATCCATAGTTTCCTAAATCATGGCGTTTACGGACAACAGTTATTAAACTTACAATTGTCAGATTTGGAAAGTTTGGGAGTAGTAAAGCTTGGTCATCAAGAAATCATTCTTGAGGCTGTGGAATATCTTAGAAGGTTTCATTATGAGCTGGACCAAGAAAATCTGCAACTGCTGGCATTGCGACTTTCAACCCAGGCTCACAGCTTGTACAAGGAATTGTGTCGTCAGAACGATTCGGAGCCTGTTACCACTCAAACGTTATCGGATGTAGCGTCAATTATGATGGTGGTCAAACCTTTAGTGAGATGGATGGACTATCCTCCATTCAGTGGACACATAGAATATCATGGCAAGAAGGTTGAATTAATGAAAATATCTGTAGAAATGGCTACGTGCGCGCAAAGAGATAGATTTGCCGAGAAGCCAGTCGAAGAAATTAGAACAGCTTGTAATAAACTAGCGAAATTAGCGGATTATATTATTCAAGATATCACTGATCCTATAATACTGCAGCCTGCAAGTTTAGATCTGGCAACGTTAAAGAAGAAGTCTAGCGATGATTTGGTAGGTTTTCTCAACTGCTGTGGTATGCATTAATCACCCAAAGAATTTATTTTATAGAAAGTTGAATGTTTCAAAAATTATTAATTAATCTAAAGATTTATGTTTAAGACTTTTCCTTGTTTATGAATTTTACTAGCGAGTTACATTTTTCATTTTTTATTTATTTTTTACTTTTTTAATTTTATTTCTGAAATATTACTTCTTATATTACTTATTGAGTGCCTATATTTGTTCTGAAATGATTTGATTATCATATCCTGCATTGATAAAACTCTCAACAAGCCATAATATTGTGATTGCCGCTTCCTGTTCAGATAACATTTCCTTTATAACCCCTTTATAATCAACATATTTTTTTTCCAAGTTCACATAATTTTTACAGAATGTATTATACAAAATACTATTTGTTTATAATTATTGAAATATTATCTTTTAGGGTTTTTATATTTTACCATCTTTTCATGGAGTGCATCAGATAACTGAAATTAAACTTGGATCCGCCGCATATCAATCTGGCAAAATGCAGGAAGGAGATGAGATAGTTCAAGTAATATCCTATTTACATTCTGTTTATATATCATAAATTTTGACAAATTATTTAATCTCTAATATGTTTATGTATAAATCTACTAGGTAAATTATCAAACGGTGATTGGTTGGGAGAGAAAGAATTTGCTTGAATTATTTCGTGAAAGCCCAGCGGAAATCCTCTTGACTATGAAACGTAGACCAAAGCATGCTAAAATTTATGGGCAAATTTACATACAACCGTATAAACTTCCAAGTAACAAAAACACCTCTTACACAGCACAAGGGCGTAGTCTTCCATCCCCTAGACCAGAATTATTAACAATACCTGACTTTGCAATGCCATCACCTAGGTAAGCTACCTTTCTACGTGTATCTTAATTGTGGTCCTGCTAACACTTTTTTAAAATCTGATAACATATATGATTTATGTATTGCATATTATGTGTTGCATATACACACAGTATATTTCTTATATACTATATAGTAATATATAAAACAAGCATCTCTATTTTGAATTTAATCACAAAAATTTTTATTTTTGTATTTAATGAAAGAAAATATTTTGTTACATAGACATATACCAAAGAAAACCAGTCCAGAGCCAGCAAGTATTTTCGATGCAGTTAAAATGTTGGATACAATGACTACAGAGGGTAGCGATTCTGACAGCGAAACAGAACTTTATCTTAAACCAAGAAACTTAGTCCAAAGGCGAGCTACAATAACAGGTGCCAGTCCCACAACCAAACATGGTATCAATATCGAACAGTTTTGGAAGGAGTTGAAACGAGAGCACAATGCGACTGTTCAGTTGCGTGATAAAGCAGCATCTTGCGCCCATGGTTTGGACAATGTGCCAATGGTAAATATACGGCCCCAAACGTGTTTAGGATTAGAATCGGCAAAAAAGAAGAACAAGACTAATGAGCAAACGAATAAAAAAGTGCAATTTAAAGAAAAATTGATTGATGTTAAAAGCACTCGTCCAGATGATATAAAAGAAAAAATTACTCCTACGCAAAACTGTGATGACGATGGTGCAAATATTGTAAATAAAGATATTAATATAGAACATTTGCAAGCATCCACGGATAATGTCACTGATAGCAATAATTTAAATGATACAATCGTGCCTTTAGATGAATCTAATAATTCTGTTAGCGATACATGTAGTATTAATGAAAGCATGCTGAATAACAAAGAAATCGGTATGCAGTACGTTGAGAGATGTAGTAAATTAGATACAAACTGTAGTACTTCTGCATATGATCTATCGGATATTGAGAAATTAGACTTATCTGATCATTGCTTGCTCAAAATATCAAACAATAATTTAACAAAAACTGACGTTCGTAAAGTTATCGAGAATGATGATCACAAAAAATTGAAGGATGTAAGTAACGAGCATAAAGAAGCTAGAAGATGCGATGGTAATGTCGCGCGAAAAATTAGTAACATCGAAAAACAGATCGCGCATAAAAATGCAGAAGGACAAGCATGTGCCTTTGGAGTGCCTAAAAGAATAGACCTACATAAAGATAACATAAATGTCACAATAAATGACGTAAATCTTGAAAATAGCACAGAGGAGAAGAACCAAAATGATCTTGAACATGATATATCAGATATAAATGATAAGAAGTATGCTGTTAAAAGATTAAGTACCGAATGTGAGAATGTAAACAAATACTCTAAAACTATTGATTTAAAAAATTCGGCATGCGAGTATCATGAGAATGCTGATTGTGGTACCTCAGAAATTTCAAACACTAAAACGGAATGTAGTAATAGTAACAGTAATCACAGTAGTAATAGTAGTAGTAATAGTACTAGTACAAGTAGCAGTAGCAGTCACAATAGCAGCAGTAGTAGGAGTAGTAACAGTAGTAGTAGTAGTAGTGACGGTGGTGATGATGATGATGGTGGTAGGGATGGTAGTAATAGTAGTAATAGTAATAGTAGCAGTAGTAACAGTAGTAGTAGTAGTATTAGCCACAGCAATAGCATCGAAAGAGATAAGACGCAAAAATTTGATAAAAATTTACAAACAGCTGATTGTACTTCAACTCAGCATGCAGAATTACTCGAAAAGAAGTTTTCCTCAGTGCTATCAAGAGAGAATTGTGCTGAGAAGGTGTCGCCAAATAATAATACTAAATTCGAAGACGACCTATCGAATATTACTCATAATGTTTTAAAGATGCAGATTGACATAAAGCAGCAAACTAAGGAAGTAAAGTCTGCAGATTCGTCTTCGGTACAGGCCACAATACAGTCCTGTCGCTATATAGAGTTACCAAAGGTCGAGTCTGTTAGAAAACTTGAGAATAAAGCTCATGCAACACCCCCAGAACCGCCGCCTCGTAAATATTACACAAACCAAGCGATAACTGACTTGAAATTAAACAATGTTCCAAAAATTCTGGAGGATTCGCAAAAACCTCAAGTTCCAGAGAGACTCGGCGTAAAACGAGAATTTAAAAAAGTAGATTTAAGTTCATGTGTTAATCATATTAAAAGCAATTCGGATTGTCAAGATAAAAAGGATTCTTCAGATGTGTGTATGCTTAATTACACAGAAAATTCAATGGATTTAATTGGTGAATCACGAACTATAAGTTTAAGCGATCAAAAATTTGATCGTTTAAACTTATCTGATGCTTCGTTGTATAATGAAAATAATGACAAACAATCAAGAGAAGAAAAAAGTTCTTTTGAAACATCTGTTGAAAAATTCGTTTGCTCGGATCAATCCATAACAGACTGTTATAGGTTTGATCATTCTCCTCGCAATGTCGATTGTCCTGACGGTATAACACACTCAAAACAAACAATACCGTCAGATTTAAAGCCAAGATTATCAGAGAAGGATAAAAATATTGAGAAAAGTGTTGTTAATAGAGCTATGATGGTAGCTAAAAGTATCGGCTTACATAGTAGTTTAAATAAATCTAATAGTAGTCCAAGAAGCAATAGGAAACGGAATATGTTACTGGCAAGTAAGTACAATTGAATAATTTTTCTTTTTACACGATACTTAAGACATTTGTTCTGATAGCAGTTAATAGATTTTGACAATTTATTTAAATGTACATATTATATATTTACATAATTTATTTAAATATGTTATGCTATGAGGTGTGACATTATTTTCAAAACTGTCTATATCTTGAATTGAATCAGAATATAAAAAAATATACGAAGAAAATATACCGTTGTCTTGTTAGAAAGAAGAAATGTATCCGTAAGAGATGTTGGTGCTGGCGATTTAGAAGGATGGCTGATATATCGTAGTAGAGGAGCAGGTGGCGCATGGGCAAAGGCCTGGTTTGTATTAAAGTGTTCATCGTTGTACAGGTAAAATTGTATAAAACATATTACGACGAATGAATCGCACAACTGATTAAATACACGAATTTTTATCTTTTTATTTATTAGGTTTAAAACACAGGACAGTATAAAGGCTGACTGCTTGATCCTATTAACGGGTTTTACCGTATCGCCGGCTAGCGAAGTAAAATCGAGGAAGTATTCCTTCAAAGTATATCATACGGGAACAGTGTTTTATTTTGCTGCTGATACCGAAGACAGTTTGATTCTGTGGCTGGATGCAGTTAGTAAAGGCACTTTAGGTGCGGACACTCAAAACCAAAGTGTCGGGCTTTTTAGCGAAACCGATGAGAGCGATAATGAAGGTCACAAGAGTAAGCCGAAACGTATCTCGGAATCTTCTAAATTAAGTCCGGAGAAATCGTTTGGCTCTTTGAAAAAGTCTGTACGAAAGGATGCCGGATCGTTCAAGGATCACGAAATTACTGGTGCAAGCTTGGATCGAAAATATTTGAAATTTCTCAGTGCCAGAAATCAGAATATGCCTGTTCCAACAGCGCAATTTAGAAGTTACAGACGGGTGCTTCCTACCTCGACACCAAATAAGTGAGTGTATCAAGGATATTCTATATCGATATGATTCCTATCATTTAAACATTTTCAAACATTTTACATAGGAAAGAAGTTTGCAATTCAAATTCTCCGGATTTACAAATGACGATCGCTGGTAGTACATTCTATGGCTCGACCACGTCACAGAGTGCTACAGATACGTTGAACAACTCAGACATGAGTGATTATCGGCATGCTACAGACAGGTAATTTTTACATTACCTCTTTTCTATATGGAAACATTCTTTATTCATTTGATATCTAGCAACATCCATTGTTATATATAGATCTGTTGGTAGAAGACCAGACAATCTGCAAGGTTTTGTTACGCAAGAAGAATTTGTGATATCGCAGCAAGATGAGGAGCAACGGCAAAGTATGATAAATGAATCGATGTCTCCGCGCGCGACGCCTCTGCTTAGCGATCACGTGCACGTACAGCACAGAAACTTGAATGATAACGCGGCGTATACCGAGCAAATTAGACAATTAAGTGACATATCTTTGAATGACATTGGCAATATTTATGGCAAGACCAACGATGAAATACCGAACAACAATATTACGTATGTCCAATCGAAGAACACGAACGCACATGTATACACGCCTCGTCAATCCATCAAGGATAATTTTATCATTACCCGATCTGACAGCGAAGCAAGTTGCGCAAGTGATAAATCTTGCAGCAAGTGTATGGCAATCGGACAAAAAAGGATGTGGGACTCGTCAAGTTACGCACAGAAGAGAAGACCGCAGGAACTTGTAAATTCTCAGAAAGCGAGACATGACGATTCGTTTCATTGGAGAAACGCGATAAGTCCAAACAAGCAGAATTCTCCGAATCAGAGTGCAGACTACGAACTTAACAAGCGTGTACAATCTCCCAATCACGAAAGCTACAAGATGCATGATTATCTTTCGTCGAGAAATATTGGTATGTTAGAGGATTTCAAGTACAAACACTTGTTAAAAATGATAGTAATCTTAATATCGCGATGAAATTGTAGTATCTTAATTAATAGTCCTACTAATTGAACGTTGTGAAATTATTTGAAATTAAATCTATCTTGATTTTTTCGCTTGTAGGCTATTCTGGATCCAGTAACGATCTCACGAGTCACACATCGTCTGAAACGCAGCAGTGCACAAAGAAAGATGTATCGATTAGTCGGAAGGGGAGCTTCAATCTTACTAATCGTCACGATTACAATTCTTCCGATAAACATTGGCTAGATTCGCTGAGACGCGGCGACAAGAAAGGATCAAGTTGTGACAAAAATCGTCTGAAGAACGTCGCACAGTATCAACCACCACCCATACCGACATCGCCCTTCGAGCAGGATGGAATGCGTGCCGCATTCGAAATGCATTTAGATAAAAGCGATCACGTACAGAAAGCGAGTCGCCTGAAAGTTTTATTCGGTACGAAACAGCAAAAACCTTGTACCTTGGATCTTCCTAAAAATACCCAGAAAACCGTATTAGGCAAGTGACTTGTATTAAATATAGTTATTAATTTATTAAACACAATATATGATTTATTTTAAGACGAGTAATTTTGATTTTCTAGAAACAGGTTCGCCACGGTTGCACAGAGCGCTATTTCGGGACAAGTGTTGCTCCAATCAGTCGCACCATCAATTGTCTACTTGTTCCGGTAGTCAAAGCCCTAGTGGGATCAGTCAGACTCACAGTTCTTTCAACAACAACAGTCCTTCTCAGTTTACTCAAACTTCCAGTCCAATTAGTTCGGTCAATGATTGGAGTCCGGATGCAATAACATCCTCTAACATATCAAAAGTGCGTACAGTTAAATCTGCTTTCCCATTCGATGCGTGAACGCCTTACGCGATGAATTTAAAGAGCATGGCGAGAGCAACGCAAGGAAGTAGAAATGGGAATTTAACGATTATTTTCAGTACGACAGTGGATATTCGTCCAACCACAAGGGCTCTGGCAGGAATATGGCACCTCCAATGTTACCGTACATACCACCACCAACATCTCCGCCACCTGATTATCCTGGTTTGGAATATCCACCGGTATTCGAACCCGGGACTTATTCTCTTTCGGATGCATCGTTGCTGCGCAATCGGAACAAAAGTACTCAGAACACAGGCCAATAACATAAAACGAGCCAAATTCATCTTTTTAATAAAGCAACCAAAGATAATAATTTCTTTATATCGACAGATTATAAACATAGAGATATAATAGAATTTACAAATAATAGAAGGTTAGTATTCTGCTATCAAGTATTCTAAAATAATCGTCCATTTCATAGTTCCACAAATGAATTAAACATATTTATATAGCTATATCGAAATTATGAAGTATTTATTTTTCTCTAATGTATGTATATTAAAGACGAGATATATTTTGCGAATCGAATCGAGTATAATAATATGGAAGACTGAACTGAATGTTATCTAATGTCGTCTATTATATAAATACTGTAATTTGAGATTTGTCTGTTTCAAAATAATTTTAGATTCGGGAAAATGTAAAATTTAATGTTGACATTGTTACAATTAAATCTTAAACAATTAAGATAACTCATTGAGATTCTTGAAGCAATTTAGGAATTTATTATGTATAAACTAATATATATATATACAATGCGTGCACAGTGCGTGTTAAGGTATTACGTGCGCATATACACCACAATAGTATCTTTTAATATTAAATAACTCGATGATATTATCATATTTATAAGATTATAAAATGTAGTGCATTATCTTTTGTTTATCATGGAAGTTACTTGTCCATATTTTTTTACAAATAACTGTTTATAGTAAATAAAAATCCCAACTTGTATATTTGTATATATTGTATACAGCTATATAGTATATAAATAATGTTACGTTTATTAACATAAACGTATGAAAACATGTATACAATTAGATGTATCTTTTTAAGTGTTATTAAATACATTTTGTGTTTTTAATGACACAGTATAAAATTATGTGGTATATTTTACATGTAATGATAGAATGAATGAACCTGTTTCGATAAGCAACAGTCAGTTAATATTAGACATTAATTCTTAATCACCCAGGTGTGATAATGATGACTATTAATTCTTCATGTTTTAATATTTGATATATATTTTTCCCGCGGAAGAGTATCATCCTCCCTTTATCTTCCTAATTTCCTTGGTCCGGAAATGTCACACCGTGACACTGACCACGCCGTCTGGCTATACAAATTTTTTGACGCGCGCGAAAACTGGAGCATCCCGTTTGACCGCAGCCACTCATAGCGACCGGTGCCTGGTGAATTTCCACTAGGCCAACCAGTCAGAGATTCTTACATTAAATTGGCCAATTGGCGGCGTGGACAATCGGGTGTCATTCATGACTGCCTTCCATTGTGACCGTTGTCTGAATACAGTCGATCCTCGACAATCTCGACGTGCGGCCCGCGTGCAGGCTGATGCAGATTGATACAGGCTAATGCAGGCTTACGCACAAGAAGCTAAGAATCTAACATGTAGAAGTCTGTGGGAGAATCTTTCTAATTATTCCCCAAAGTGGCAGGCAGGTAATGGTGTATGTACGTAGGTAGTCGATGGATTGGTGAGGGAGCAGTGGAGCAGTGGAGCAGTGGTGTTTCCACGCTCGTATCGTTTCACGCGTTTCGCTGTTGCTCCGTCGCTGCTCTTACCATGGATTTCCGTGAAATGTCTCGATCATATCCATCGCATTGGCACAACAATTATCGTGCATCACCAGGGATCGCGATCGTTGGCGGACGGCAAGCAGGAGAAGAGGTGTGTCACGGCGCGTACAGGAGCGAATGATTGACTCGCCGACTTTTCAGGAGCGAGAAGAAGAGGGGACGACAGGGAGAGAGAGAGAGAGAGAAAGAATTAAGGCGGTGCAGCGAGCGAGACGTATGGTTATCACAGACGATCGTGACACACAAAACGTGAACGTCGTCGCGAGGCGCGAGGCGATGCAGATCGCCGCCCGGTGATTATTCAATCATGCCCAATTCGTGGCTCGCCAGGGACGATTGTGAGGCTCGTGGACAAATCGGGGCAGCGTGAGCGGTCAGCGGCGTCGGCGGCGGTGATCGCCGCGTGAAATACCTTTTACCAATCGGTATGCCATCGTTCTTCCGCGTATACCTGTATATCGCACGCCTTGTCGTGTACGTGTGTTTGTGTAGCACGGTATCATAACGGTATACGTGCGAATATACGCAGCAGTTTGGCTGGGATCGATTGGGGAAAAAACCCGCATCGGCCTAGCGAGAACGTGCACGAGAGATTCGCTCGGTGGTGGTGCTAGTACTGCTAGTGGTGGTGGTGATATCGCGCATTCCGGATTCCGGCCGGTTACGCCTGCCCGAGAAATGCGGTTCTGAATCGGCGATTTCCGATCGGCCTGCGGAGAGTGCGGAGTGCGACCTGCGCTTTCGCGGGGTGGGTGGGTTGACAGGCGGGGAGGGGGAGCGGACGACTTGCGAGTTGCGAGATTGCGAATTGCGAGGTACGCGGTACGCGAGCCGCCGTGTCGCCGTGTCGCCTCGCCAGTCAGCCAGTGCGCGTTCGCCGTCCGGTTGTCCCGTTTGTACTTGTTTTCGTCGAGACGGCACTCGGCAGACGGGATCGCGCGCGAGGAGCGCCTGGTGGGAGACGGGAAAGCGGAAAGGGAGGCAGGCAGCCAGGCAGCCAGGAAGGAAGGAAGGAAAGTGGCGACGAAGGAGGAGCGTAGAGAAGGAAGGAGAGTGAGAGTGAATGAGAGAGGCAAGATGGCGAGCTCCTTAACGTGGTCGTGTTGCCTGCGTTTCAAATTCAGCCCGGAGGAGATCGAGCAGCGTTACAAGAGCCAGGAGATCGACCGGATGCTGGAGAAGGACCGGCAGACGTTCCGCCGGCAGGTGAAGCTGCTGCTGCTCGGGGCGGGCGAGAGCGGCAAGTCGACATTCCTCAAGCAGATGCGGATTATTCACGGGATCAAGTTTGAGGTAAGAACACCGAGCACCGAGGACCACGCGCGCCCACCACGTGACAGAATCCTCTCAATCGGCGGCGTCTTCCCGCCCCGCTTTCGGGAGTATCTGGACTATCTGGGAGTATCGCGCTCCCGCTCCCGCTCCCGGTCGTTGCACGCCGGTCCTTGACGCCCGCGCCGCCTCATGCAGAACACCTGATGACTTGGCCTGCATTTAATTAGTAGGGAGTTTAAACTCGATTATGTTTCGCTGAGAATTGGCAATTGAAAAGAGGCAGGGTGTAATAAATAATGTATTAAATATGTATGGAAGGGATAACGATGGGCGTGTAACTATGAACTGCGAAAGAAGTGTTAAGATTGTTTTTCATAACTTTTTCACAAAATTATCAATTTAAAACCATAATAGAAATCCAAAACTGAAACTTGTTATAATCAGAATGAATGTTTTTCATTGAAATTGACGATACATTAGACATTCAGTTACATAATGAAGATAGCGTTTGTCATTAATTGCATTTTAAGCATTATACTTATTTTAACACTTATTATTTATTATTACATCACAAAGTATGTTACAAAAGCATGAGTCTCTTTCATGAGAAATTTGCTTTAGAGGATTAGATTTCATGTATATTACGTTTTTTTTCAGCCCGAATTAATTAAGGAATACCAACATGTGATCTACCAGAATATAATAAAGGGTATGAAGGTTCTAGTGGATGCACGGGATAAACTAAATATCCCTTGGGAGAATCCTAAGAATTACGATATCGGTTTCCAATTACTCAAGTTCGAAAACACCATGGTGCTGGACACTAGATTATTTCTGCATTATGTGCCAGCATTGCAGAGTTTATGGAAGGATGCATCGATTAGAAGAGCATTCGACAGGCGAAGAGAATTTCAATTAGTAAGATTTCATTTTCTCCTATTAACTCTATAAACACGCATCTTTTAGATATGCGTGATACAAGATACGTAAATATTTTAATATTAAAACATAAAAAAAAATATATATATATATAATTATCTTTTATTTTTATATTGTTTAATTTAGGTGTTACATTTATATATGTGATTTGATATTTTCAGAGTGATTCTGTCCAATACTTCCTGGATAATCTTGAAAGGATTGCAAGAGTGGTAATACTTTTGACAATTTATATAATTATAACAATTTAATGTATTTTTATTTACTGAAAAGTAGAGAAAAAAGTATTATACTGTTCGCGTATACGTTTCTTTCAATTTTGATTGTCTTTTATTAAGTATGTATATAAAAAAGGAAATATTCTTTTAGGAATATACACCTACGCATCAGGATATCTTACACTGTAGGAAGGCGACAAAAGGAATTTCCGAATTTGTAATACCGATTAACAATATCCCATTCCTCTTTGTTGATGTTGGCGGTCAAAGATCTCAAAGGCAAAAATGGTACCAATGCTTTGACTGCGTGACATCTATACTTTTTCTTGTATCGTCATCGGAATTTGACCAGGTCTTGTTGGAAGATAGGTATGTTATCTCCTTGCATATCATACAAAATCGTAAAATAAATAATGATAATACGATTTTGCTTTTATCAATTAATTCTTACAGGAGGACTAACAGATTGGAAGAATCTAAAAATATATTTGATACAATCGTGAACAACATGATATTTTGTGGTGTCTCTATAATTTTGTTCTTAAACAAAACGGATTTACTCGATAAGAAAGTGAGGTCACAAGATACAAATGTCCGTTTGTATTTTCCACAATTTACGGGTGATCCACATTCCATGAAGGACGTGCAAAATTTTATCCTTGACATGTTCGTCTCGGTCAAAAGGGATCCAAGAAAGCCGTTGTTTCATCACTTTACTACTGCGGTAGACACAGAAAATATTAAAGTTGTCTTTAATGCTGTGAAGGATACTATCCTGCACCGAAACTTGGAATCCCTCATGCTTCAATAATGTAGAATCGGAGTAATTAACCAGATAAAGCAGCTAGTAAAACAAAGGTATGCGTCAGAAATTCAACATTTAATATATTATTAATCCAATCTGTAGTTTTTGAGGAATATTGCAATACACCCTAGGTCAAAACGCATTTTGATAAGACAATATATATGTATGGATATACAACACTTTTGAATATTTACCTTCATATATATAGATACATTTATAGATACATTTATAAAGAAGAAACAACTGCCTGATGTAAAGATATATTAAAACAATTTTGACTTTATATACACTGTGTATACATGCATGTATGCGTGCGTGATTATTATATATTCTATACATATATATATATATATATATATATATATATATATATGTATAGAAGATACATTTTCATTGTACTTTTGATGAATATTGAATGGTTATGAGATTATTATACAAACTCTATTGTACATAATTTTTTGTATTCTATGTATTGTCAGTAATTTCTACAATAATGGATTTTGACGTGTTTGTATAAAAAGAAAGGATCAGTTGCAAATAATTCAGTTTAGATTCTTATGTTTGTACAGACATATGTGATTCGATGTTTTTCGCATGATTTAATATATAAGATTATTGCTGGTTATTATATTAAGCCAGGATTCACAAATCTATAAATAACTTATTTTTTATTTAAGATTAATTACTCCTATTACTGAATATATTAATCGTTTGAATGCCAAGGAGCATGATTGCGCTTCTCCTGTTTCATGTTGAAAAATGCTAACAAGCGCAATCACGCTATATTCACGCTTCTCTCGTTTCATATTAAAAAATATCCAACAAGCGCTTTCCTCCTTTTGTCTTATTATTTGATATTGTTATTTAGTATTTGAGGATAGTTCGATTTAGTAACTATGTAGGTGAGTCTTGAAAACTGCGATAGAAATTGATCGACAAAGGATTTATTGTGGCGCTTGCTTAACATTTTTTGCACAGATTTTTGCGGCCGTTTCCGGCACTCAAACGGTTAAATAACAAGAAAACCAAATAGAAGCCATGTAAACCAAATGAAGCTAACCAGTTTGTGTTCAAATTGCTGTGGGAAAAAAATGTTCACTCATTCTTCTGAAGAAGCAATGTTATTCAATATAGTATCTAAATCTTGGTGCTTCGCATTCTATAAATGAATTCTAGGCTGCTGTTATTGTCATAAACTGAAAATAATTACATTAACTGAAACTGTTTCCTTTCTGTATATAAAAAAATATAACGTGGATTGTATGAAAGTTTCTAAAGCTTTTTTTTCTGTATCTAATTTTTTATATATCATGTATCATGTATCTTTATGTATCTATAGAAGAGGTCTGTGTGCTTCTTAAATTAAATATTATGAGGTACAAAATTAATTACGAATTAATTACGAATTTTAAAGAAATATAATAGCAATTGTTTTAAACTTCAATGTGCTTGTATCGCATCACAAATGTAACAAGTTTTATTTGCCTGTTCTGTATATTTGATGACTGATCCTTTATTGATTATTATACTTTCAAAAGAAAATTTAAATAAAATAATCAGTATTATTTTTTCCACGTTATGCGAATTAATCGTATATTCTTGACTTTCCATATTAATTACTAGATTGGAGCAGCAATTTGTATGAAATATATCTAATTTAATATTATAAATTTAATATTGTGTTTGTCTCAATGCATGCATATTTGTTTTTAAATTTTTGTTATTTTATGATTGCAAGTAGATGTCAGTTAAAAAAATCTGACATAATTTGGACTGAACCATTGTAGTATACCAAAAATGCTGAAGAAAGTAAAAAGTATATATTCTTTAGGACGCTTCTTTAATTACTATCAAGCTATGTGTTTTTGGCAACAAATGTTACAGTATTTTTTTGTTGTATGTATATATGCATATAAATTATATCCAGAGATTTTATGTAATAATGTTGATGATTAGTCAGCTTAATTCAACGTAAAATCAAAAGAAACTTCTATATATTATTCTATACTTTAATTATTACTTATACTTTATTTTATTAATTTATTCAATAATTCAATATATATATGTATAAACATTGTAATCGTTAAAAGCCATTCCAATTTTTATGGATCATCTATTACATAAAATCTTTGTTACTTTTAATGTGCGAAAGTTAAGTTAATAAAGCGGAATAAGTTTGCTAACAAGTAAACTTATAATACACATTTTCATTATTAACCAGAACGTACTAATTATATACTAAATTACACATGTATGTATGTGTGTATACATATATATGTATGTATATATATGTGTGTGTATGCGTGTATACATGCTGTGTTTGTCCCTTTTTCTGTAAAAAGATATTGAAAGGTATCGCATTTAAGCTTCTACATATATTATTTCATACAAACAGCTGTATAAAAAAAATCGTATAAAAAAATGATTGATAATCAGTATATTTTGTAAATTAAATTTTTACATTCCTATAAAGATAATCAGGTCCAATTTATATAATTGATACTTTTATGTCGCTTTTTATAACAATATAATATTGTCTCGAAAATACCTTGTTTTTATACTGGTTTACATATCGTTTATACGCAGGATTATAATGTGTTGATGCTCATTACACAGGAAACGCCTATGATTTTTATAAAAAGATTTATAAGAGATAAAAAAATATATATTATTGACATTCGTCGCAATAACAAATTCGTATATATAAATATAGTTCTAATAATTATATTCTATATACAATGAACTCAGCTTAACCCTTTGTAACTCCTGGTAACATTTCTGTTACAAACCGGCAAAGATTCTAAATCATGAATTTAATGTTTAATGTTTAATGTTTTTTTTATTTTTGATAACATGAGTTACAAAGGGTTAATAGAAAATTCTCTTGATACTAAAATCGTCAAGTCATAGATGCGGTTATTAAAATGCAGAACGTTATATTAGTAGTGTACTTGGTATATATCTTATATTACACCGCGGTTATATTTTATTAAGACTGCATTCTTGATACATCGACATGATGGACGTATCATATGTATTTTCTATTAAGCTATTTATAAATGGAACAAAGAATACACATGTAATGATATACAGACTTAAAATTTTATCGCAATAATATAGGTTGAGAGTATAATAATCATGTGATAATATATTTCTCGAAAAATTCCAAAATAATTTTTATATTTTTCAAATTCTCTAAGATGATTTTGATACGTCCAATTTAATCTAACTAATATGTTTCAAGTCATAAAAAGGTTGTATAAAATGCATTTAAACTAAACGTCGGAGAAATAGCGTCATATATTTTTTATTCACACTTACATTCGTAAATTAAAGAGGAGAAAAAAGCGAATGAGTGTTTATTTATTCTTTTTCACATAATTAAAACCGAAAAAATCAGAAAGAATATTAGAACGAATAATGGATTGGGAATAATGGATTGTATATGTTTGTACATATACGTAGCTAGTGATTAACTTCAGATATTCTCATTATCTTTAAAGCGCTGCCATGGTTTTTATGTAGCATATATTTTTCATTTAAAATTTGATATTAAAAAAATGAACAAATGTATCCATGGACCTAGCAATACTTTTTGCCATTAATACTGACAGGCTTACAATAAAGCATATATTTTGAATATTGTTTAAGAAATCATTACACATTAGTTGTAAAATAACATGTAAACTACGAACACAAAAAACTCCAACTTTTTTTTTGTAAAACTTAAGATATCTTAACCCTTAAATGCCACACCTCTCAAGAATCTCGTAAATGACACATGGGGTCTAAAAGACCCCAGCATGACAAATGTCTCCTTACTTATTGATTTTTTGATATTTAGTTATGAAAATTATTTTCAATGCTGTTCAAGGCTTAGAAAAGAGAATAAAATGCTTATGTTGTTAAAATTTTAATTTCAACATAGTATAAAAAATTAAGATCGCCAAGAGTTAAAATCGTGGCTCCAAAATCAAAAAAATTAAAAATAATAAATAAATAAATATGAGCTCCATTTTTGGCGGGAACATTTGAAAATATATCATTGTAAAGGGTCTGGGGTCCGCTGGACCCCGGGTGGCATTTAAGGATTAAAACTATCAAGTGATTGTTTCAGATTAAGCAAATTGACGTCTTTTCTTTTAACAGAAAGTCAAAGAATATTATTGTATTTCGTACAATTTTTCAATTTTTATAATATCAAATATCTAATATTAAAAAACTTAGTAAATTTCAAATAAAATTTTTGTCAAAATAAAATTTGTTTAAGGTAAGATAAAAAATAATATTTATTATCCATCTTTATTTTTTTTAAATTTAATCATTCAAAATTCCTGAATTTTAAAACTGGAAGATATTTCGACACGATATTTCTGTTAGAAGTTTACACCAAAATCTTCATTATATTCAATCATTATGTATATGTATATAATGTAACAAAATTGTTTCAGTCGCGCGTGTATATTTTCTCATGTTTTATAATGAGGTTTCTTTAGAGCTATAGTGTTCTACGTATCATCGAAATACAATGCGATAAAATATGAAAAGGAAACCTAAGAAAGCGAACGAGTGTAATGTAAATGGCAAAGGTGCATGACGAACAATAATCTGTGAAGTTTGAAAGCACAATGATACATTTAATTTTTCTAACGGTACTATGAAACAATTGTTGATAATGCATTTTTATAACATTTATTAATTATATATACTTTCTACACTTTGTAATTTTACTTTATCGTCTTGCATTGTATTGTACGTGAGCTAAAGAATGTAGATATATCGTGCCTTTTGTACATTGTATATTTGTATATAAAAATATTTTACATGAATTATTATTATAATGTAGTTTATACGAGCAATAAATAAACAACTTTAAAAGATATAAATGGTATACTAATTTACTAATGACCAATAAGTGTTACATAATAAATAGCAAATGATAATTTACTGATCATAGGCCAACATGTGTGTGGTATTGGTTTATTCATTCACAGAAAAATAGTGTTGGGTGTTTAACTACAACGGTGGAAAATGTATTGTAATTGTAAGTCATTGTTCATTCGTGATTCGTGTATTATTTTATATAATAAATGAGTACATCATTCTTTGTTGAAGTATTAATTATTACATTTATTTATATCTGATTTTATACAATGAGATTACTAATTTTTACAATTTATATAGTGAAATGCATATAATGTATGTGTGTGCGTGACGCGTGTGTATATACACACATTTTTTGCACAAAAGATATATAAAATAGCTTAGTGCTTCAATCCCAGAGGGTTAAAATAGCAATTTTTCTTCGACACATATTGCTAATAAGCGATATGTGCTAAATAATACAATACAGAAAATATTTTATCTAAACATCACATTGGCAATTGTTCTAAGCAATAATAGTAATTACATTATATTCGTTCAAAATTATTTTCTATATTACAACAGTATATTTACATTTTTCTTTTTCTAGTAATATATAATATCAAAAACGTACAAAAGTAAAAATATAACTCCATTCTTTCAAAAGTTTGCGATATGTTTTTAATCGGGAATAAGCTTGAAGAGAATTGCAGTCTTATTGTATATTTTGGTAATATAAATCTTAGAGAATGACAGCAATAATCGATGTGTGTGCGAACTTTTGATTTGTATATTTTTTATGTCTCCTTACATTACGGCTCGATATATATATATCGATTGTTAAACAGTACGAAACGCTCTTGTGCAGTTACTTATGTATTTACGTATTACAATATATATTCTTGAGGTGTGTATGCGCGTATTCGAGGAATGTAAATAAGTAATATGCTGCAAAATTATTTTCGAAATATTTTCAAGAGACAACCAAGATCTCTCTCTCTCTCATTTATGTCATAATATGCGTTACAATATATCGCAGAAAATTATGACAAATACGTATAGTCAATTATCACTTTGTAACATATCGTCTTGATTTTATTGTTGTGAGAGAAGATACATTTTTATGACTCGTATACGAAAAAAAGTATAAACATTTATTTTAAATTTTGTACATTTGCTTGTAAGCTGATAGAACTTGTGTAATTCCGTAGCAAGTTTTCCGAGCTTATTACACATCGCTGGAATGTTACAAATACCATGTCATTGATTTATTAAAATCTGCAACTGCTAGACTGACTTTACACACAAACTTACGTTACGAGTTATATGACTTTGTCCATTTGATATTAAGCAATTACAAAATATAGGATATAAACAATTAATTTAATTAACGGGGACATTAAGTTCATATGAAAATTATAAATATTTTAATACATATAACAATCAACAACAACTAAATTTAAACAATTCTACGTTTACGTATTTCATATATATATATATATATGTATATCGAACAAAAAAATGAAAGAAAGTAATAGTATAATCGAAGTATAAGCAAATTTTATGTAAATGTCATGAAATGTTAAAAAGAATTATCTAGAGAAAGATAGTAAAGAGAAATGCCTTAATTAATATAATATTATGCTAACTTGAGAGAAACTTACATGTCTTTAATTGCGAGATTCATATGAACTATGCATAGAAGGATCGTCAAATGTACGAAATATCGCGCGTTTTTCAAAATCTATCGCCTTGTGATAAATACTATATTCGAAAAATTTATATCCTAAAGCTGTGTAAATTTTAAGTTTATGACTATTGGACTTTCAGCACCACTAATACAATTCGAGCACAAAAGCCTCATCTAATTGTACGTACTGAATATTGTCGTTCAGTTCCGAATTTGTATGTTTATAGCAAAGTAGCTCATATATAAGTAAAATGTTTCAATGTTTTCAAAAATTCGGAGAATGTATACAAGTGACTATCTAGTTGTGCACGCTGTTAATATTTTCAAAAGTATTCTCAAACTATTGGTGTTCTCTGTTGATTCCCGTTGTATTTCTAAAGCTAAATGACAATGAAACTTCAATATTGCAAGGCAAATTCGTTCTCTAGAATATAGAAAAACTTTGAAATGCGTATAAATCGGAAATGCAAAAAGATTACAGTTCAAGCTCTTCGGCAGTGCGCGAGAGTCTGTGATTATCGATACGTCGTCGTTGGCTACGTCTTACAGCATCCGCTCTGCGATATGGTTCGGATCTGAGACCAAGAAGAATATCCTCTAGGGCACCATTATACACTTCATCTTGTTGTAGTAGCTTCTTCTCTTGCACTAATCGTGTCTTATTCTTCAGTTCGTTTATAACAGCATCCTGATGATATATAATAGAATGTTAATTATTACAGAAAATATTTAGTTTGTATTAAAAAAATATGTATTTATAATATATAACTTATGAATTATTGCTATGTAAAGTTTTTAATATTAACGTTATATACTATATACATATGTTTATTAAGAAATTTAAGAAAATGCAAAATTTGCCATTAATTACTTTAAGTTCAAATCAAGAAAAATTTAATAACATCTATTTATGCGTAAGTAGCGTTACTCATACTCGTTTAACTTATACAGTACATGAAACTTTATGGCGGTAAAGGGAAAGCGATAATAGAAGAATTCTCTCAGCCAACATCAATGCGAGCTAAAACATGCGAATGCATACTTTGATATATCGTTACTAGTACATATGTGATGTAAAGAATATGAGTTTATACAGCATATATATACAAAGTGTATTCAATTGAAATCAATGTGTAGTGTAGAATGCGTAATCAATGTATAAGTGAAATTTCTCCGAAACTATAATAGATTTTATATGATACTTTATAGTTTTGAGGTAAATAATTCTTTTTTATAAAAAACTATGATTATTTTACATACATTAATGAAGAAGTTTGATGGCAATCAAATTTTTATATGTTATATGTAATATGTGTGATGTGGTATATGTATAGATATTAAAAATCATACGTTAATACAAGGAAGTGAGTGAGGACAGACTTACATGTTGTGAATTGTTTCTACATTGTTATGTTCTGAGCTCCAGTTCATTAAGGTGGCGGTGTAACAGACTCTTGTTCGAGTTACAGCAAAATTTCGGTGACTTTAAATCCAAATAAATATGTAACAAATAAGAAAACAAATGTTTATGAATCTATAGTGTTTAAGAAATGGAATAACTATAAGAGGCACGCGTGAGATTCTCAGAATCGATGTAATCGTTCATAATCCCTGTAAAATGTCATGCTACTTCACAACATGCAAAGAAATTAATGCTTCGTGTATTTATTTTCTATTTTCTTACATAAGTAGTAATTATAATGTTACGTGATGTGATGAATGTTAATTTTAAATGCATTTACAGCATTGATGTTGTAGGAGAGAAGCTCAGAGAAATATAAATGATAACATATATATGATTAATAAAAATTGTAACTATCACAGTTACAGTAATAAGTCATATTAAAATAAATAGGTTATATTTAACGGAAGGGAAATAATCTAACTAACAGATAGGATATATAAATATTATTTTGAATTTTTCTTGATTCAAAGAAATAAAAAAAAATCAGTAGTAGAGCAAGTTTATAGCAATAGAAATATCAGACTCAATTAGTTTAACGTGCACGAAATAATATGTAGTTTATCACAGAACTATATATAGGAGAATAGGATATTATGGGAGAAATATAAATGCTAAAATATAAATGATTGACGTTATTTTACATAAAATGCTTTTTATATTAAACAGAATAATAGGTAATTTTTGCAATTGCAATAATACGTTTATAGATCGTAAAAGATGCATATATCAAAGATGTTTTCAAACTGATATTTTTAGAATAGCGCACATGCTAGATATACAAATAATTTAAGTAAAAAGATATAGGTGCTTTGACCTCGTTCATAAATCTGAGTTAATACATGTAAATACACAAAAGTAAAACATTTTAAAAATGCATGACATACCTGTTGTTTCTTCTGATTTAATTTGTTACGCTTTATAACTTCTTCGGACGTATTTAAAGCTTCTGCTGCAGCAGCCTCTAATCTACGACGCTGTTCGTTTTCTTGATCCGCTGCCTATAAATTCGTGCATTTTATTATTTAATATACGTATCTACTCTTAACAAAATTGTGATACAATACTTTGATATCTAATAAAACACAACTATTAACGCACCTTAAACGCTCTCGCGAATCTGACAAGAAGGGAGAAAAAGGTGTTGGCATCAGCCTGTCTCGGACTTTCCCCAAAGAATTCGACACATTCACGGAATGCTTCACCGGCGGTACGTGCGTCAAGTTTCAAACGGCGTAATTTCTCCTCGGAATTGTTCAAAAAGTCACGCAATACCGTATTGTGCTTTTCTTTGCCGCGTAACTCAAATTCTTTTCGCACAAGATCCATACCTTTCTCCAGTTCGTGAACATCGGTCGTAATGTTCTCCAGTGAAACTGAAATTAATATATAATTTTGCAAGTATAAATAAAATGCGTTAGTTCGATTTGTCATGTAATTCCATTCACCTAGCATTAATATTCTAATAGCTAATTAAATACGGTGAGCATACCTGTCGCAGCTTTGTCGATGTACATCAACTCCGATTCAAAATTAATAAGTTCAGGGAACTTGACTCGTATTGTGGCGACGATATAATGCAAAAGGCACATCCTTTTATCGGTCGATTTCGTATCTAATAATGTATCTAAGCTTTGTAACTTGAAGCCGTACGCGGGGCCCCGTTTGCTACTGTTTAGGTAGTTACCGAAGGCAAGAATAATTTCTAATACTGATCTTAACTTCTTTGAACTCTTAACCGAACTGGATGCAGATATCACAGCATGTATTTGTGGCGTAATGAGATGTAAATTGTCGAAAAAGTTTCCTATGTAGTTCATAATGGACAACTTGGTAGATATCCTTTCCACTTTACCAAGTTGCATCAAAAATTTATCTTCTTCTGTCAATAAATTGACGTTCTTCTTTTCTATAATATATTCGCGGTAAGCCTTGATCTGAAATTAATTTTTATTATTTTATTAATGCTGTAAAAATCTTTTAGTAACAATATTTATATTAAATGTAGAACAAGCGTACTTCTTGATCCGTAGGTACCATACGTTGCAATAATTCTACATTTTCAAGTGAAAGGACTTTCAAGTCGAGAGCATTTACCGCCATTATTACTTTCTCGACCGGCATTTCCATTTTTCGGCGCGATATAGCTAAAGTTGGAAAAATAGTGAGAAATAAGTGACGAATCAGTTTTCATATATCACGTTAGCATGGGTCATAGATCAAGTTTATTTACCAATATTTCGTAATCTTGTGTGCTCCAAAAGCGATACGTTTTCGGGTTTCTTGAATCGTTTACTCGGAAAGCTTTGAAGTCCATCGATTTCATTGTTACCGTTGGCCACGTGTCCACTCATGCCGATCTTAAATCGCTCTTCAAAGTCGGAAAAGTCGATTTGGTTGTGCAAACGATCGTCATCCAACTCATTGAAGATAGTACCCCGTACTTGATTAGGTTTCAGAGCGATCCAATTAAGTGTAGGAAGTTTGTACTTTGTTTGGACCTGAATAAAAGAACATAATTTCGCATTAAATTAAAACAATCCAAGAAAAAAGCAAATAAAACAATACAATAATTTTCTTGCTGGCAAAAAATGTAATAATCGGTTTTCTTATAATAATTATTTTTATATCTTAATACAATGTCAAAACGTAGAACTAACGAAATATATACTTTTCGTTTGATAGTCATTGCTCCATTGGGTGCTTGCATCATGCCAGCAGGTGGTGGAGGTATCGGGACAGGCGGTGGTAACTTATGATCTCCCAGGGAAAGAGGTGCCATAGGAGGCGGCGGCGGACACGGTGGCGGGGGTGGAGGTGGTGGCGCAGGAGCCGCTGGAAGCGTTTCATGTGATGTTGGCGACGACGGTGTTGAGGCGAACGTCTCGGATGTAACGTTATCCGAATTACTCAGAGGACTCGTCGCGGTGCCATTTCGTAGACTAGCGGCTGAAAGATCAAACAGGCATTTGCACAAGATTTCACTTTATACCGCCTATTACTTATATATAAATACTCAAAATCTGGCGAGTAATATACCTGATGAGCCCTTTGTAAGCGTTCCCGTGAGAGTTTCCAGTTCGATGATCTTGTTCTCTAGGACACTCTGCCTTCGTGCAGAATCCTGTCTCTGCCTCTTCAAAGCCGCGAGTTCTTCCTCCACTAATCTACGCGCTTCTAAGGCCTCAGTATATTCCACCTTGATCGCGCCTAATTCCGTCTCCAGTTCCGCCAATTTCGCTAATGATTCTCTTTCTAATTCTGCCATACGATCATGTGCCTGTGGCAAAAACAATCAATTATGACAATCATCAATAGATAAATATCGATATGAATAATTTAACAACGTATATTGCAACATAATATTATATAATAGTATGTATAAAAAACAAAAGTATACAGCAAGCTTATAATCTGGTGCATTTTCGATATAAAGTCATTTGTGTAAATTGAATCTTATGGATTTATGTGTTTATTTTAACCTACTTTTCCCTTTCTAGTAGCTTTATACATTAATAATAGAAAAAGTAGTATAAGAAAGTTTTTATCGCTTACATGACCAAGTTCGTCTTCTAATTCCGCTACTTTTTCCAATGCTGCAGTCTTTGTTTCACTGTCCTCCATTAAGGCAGCTACATCAAATACGTTATCTAGGTAAGCTGAGATTTGAACCTAAAAAAAAAACGAGTTAACATATGATAACCCACACAAAAGCATGAAGACGAAATTGATAAAATTCAAAAAAATTATTATTAGGCGTAAAATTCTGCCTGACGCACGATCAAAAATGTCATTATTTGTATTATTTCTATTCTGTTATTATACACATATCGATTGCTATTTACTTATTAAAGTGTTCGTACATATCTATTTTACTGCATCTTTTTGGTGAAAAATTTTTTAAATAGAATGTATAATATAATAAAAGAGTTTTATAAACTACAGATAACAACAGACATCTTGATTTACTGTGATGGTTCATTGATCTGTGCATTGTTTATTAAAATTTCATCATACGCATTTAGTTAACTGACCTGCAAATCTTCGCTCTCTGTGTGTCTAAGCTTCTCGAGATATTCGTCTAATCCAAGCTTCGTGAATTCATATTGCAAGTGAACTCTGAAGTTCATGTCTTCGACCGAATGTACGACAATATTGACGAACTGCATACAAGCGACCATAAACTCTATATGGAAGCTGTCATATTGAGTGAAATATGCCATAAGTGTCGTAAATCTTCTCCTCTCGGAACACACCTCTTTAAAGTTATCAAACGCTGACAAAATGATCTCGTGGCCACCCTTCACTAGGCAGATTGCAGCGAGAAGCTCCAATACTAGAGCTTTCGTCCTGAAAGAACGTGCATTTATTATAATGATAGGCTAAACCATGGAAGCATTTATTTGAAATAATGTGATATATAAAAAGATAATTTTTAAACGATAATCCATTCAGGATGTGATGAAGCAAGAACTTGTAGTCATTTGAATATAAAATGAATGACTAAGTTGTTACAGCGCACACATTACGGATATTGTTTCACACGTTTATAAATGTCATAGACTTTCTAAGAAATACGAGACAATAATAGATAATAGACAATACGTGACTCACCTCAAACTTTTATGGATTAAGCTCAAAGCAATGCAATTGATGGCTTCTCTGTGTTGAATAACCATATTGAATCCGTACTGTAAAAAATCGATATAAATATTTATTTTATTATACGCATGCGATAATATGGATGTGCTTATACATATGTTGTTATGTGAATGTACGTTATATCAAAATATATTAATGTATCGTTTAAATAAAGGATACACAAATGCTGCTTTGCAAAGAATTTTAAACTTGAGAAGCAAAAAAGTTTATCGGAATTGATATTCACCTTATTATTCATGATGGCACGCATGCATAGTATGCAAACATGAATATCATCCTTTGCTTCACCCATATTTAGACGTGCCACGTGTCGAGATCTCCTTTTAACCCCAGGACTGTCTTTGAGATCGTGGAGAGGTGGCCTCAAGCATCCGTTGTTTAATGGTGAGGTATCGCCAGTGCCCGCTGTGTTAATATTATTTTATCGACTATTTTTTTAAATCTACGATAAGCCAGTTTGTCACAAAAGTATTAATATTTAATTATCTTACAAATATAATATTCATTCTAATCATCTTTAGTCTTTACAAAAAGACAGAAATTTTCTTCTTTAAAAATATTTTCCACGGGTAATATGTAACTTTTATCAATAATATTATCGCAGCAATTTATGACTATAACGAAAAGCAAGAAAATATTAATTTTTCTAGATAAATTATATGGAATTTGACCTGTCGATATAAATTATCTATTCCTACTCCACGGTTTATCGCAACTAGAAATCTTAAGCCCCTTGCACAATGCCAGGCAACAGGCAATAGGAACAGGGAATAGAAATCAGAAATCATGTATAAATGCAGAATAAACAGTGACACAGGCAATAGACACAGAGTTTCCGTCACGTTGGAAATTCTGTGCCTATTGCCTGTTGCCAACCAATCATAGCATTCGAATATTTTAGGTTGTAATTAACGATTTTTTGGTTATTTCCTGTTCCTATTGCCTGTTGCCTGGCATTGTGCAAGGGGCTTAACACTCGTTGTCAATTCTAACAGATTAGAATGCGTACCTAATTTATTATGATTCTCTAACGGGCTAAAATAGATTCTCTGATTTTCCTTTTTTGGATTTCTAATCAACTTCTTACCGGTTTGTAATTTTTCCTCGGAACTTGTGTGCGATTCCAACAGCCGTTGCTCATGCCGCATCATCAATAGCCTGAAGCTGAGATAGTCTATCAAGGCATCCAGGCCTTGATTTTCTTCGTCCAAGAACTCCCTCACCCATCTGTAATACTGTTCAGCTCAGAATACAGGTTTTCAAAAAAAGTCTTATACTACGAACAAATAAACTTGTACACTGAATCTTATTAGTATAATTATTTATGCGATCAATGATTAATACAATGGACTTGAATTACATTGCATAAAATGAAAAGTGGATGTAGTTTCAATCTTCTTCCTATTTTTTGATATTAAGGAAGTACAAGCACTTAGAAAATTCTAAATTCCAAGACTCTGAATTTACACTCGTTTGAAAATATTTATTGAAGATATTTAAAGAAAAAAATACCGAAGAGAGAGATATTGTCGTTGTTAAAGACAGTTAAGTACCAGTTTTAAAGATTTTTTTTATAAAATAGTTAAAACGGCACGTCTATTAGACTGGCACAGCCACTGCAGCACAATCAAACAAAACATAGACGACGTAAATTAATAATCGAAATGGCAAATAAATAATAAATTATTATTATAACGATTAAATAATTACTAGATTCACTTACTCAATATGATTTGTGCGTAAGGATATCTCCAAGTCACGTAATACTTGGGTCGACGTTGATTCGCCGACCATTTTCCTTTTCTGGAAGAACATAAAGAAACGATACGACTGTGTAATCATTAGTATCCGTTTGATAACGAACTTCTTGCGGTTGGATGTGTAATACAGTACAATTATTTCAAAAACGAAGAAATAAAATATTTATACACAAATGTTTGAAATTAAATTGCAGCATTCTGAACCAATATTTTTGTTACATATTTAATATTAAATATAATAAATATCATTGATCGATGTGCAAATCAATAACATATGTTGAATTGCATAAACAACTTTATTAATAACATGTGATATGTGAGTGTCAAATAGGCACATTTGTGTTAATTATGCGGTGAGCATGTTTTTAAAATATATTTAATTTTGCTCAAAAAATTAATTATATTAACATATGTGTAAATAAAAAGTAACGAAATATATGAATAATCCAAACGTTAATATTAGAGAAAATAATATTGGAAACAAAAAGATATAAAAAAATAAAATAAAACAACGTACTCGATGGCTTCGCGATGCTGTGGGATCCAGGTAAGTACGTAACTTCGCCAGGTAATGGGACGGTGGATCTTTAGCTTGTACTCTTTCCTGCAAAAATAAATATTGTGACAAACGATTTTATATGAACCTTTCAAATTCAATTAATATCCACGATCTCTGCCGTAAAGATAATTTGACATTTACAACTCTTTAATGCTAAAGCGTTAATTTTGAAACCACAGCAAAATGACAAATTATCTTTGCTCTGAATTAATGTTGAATTATTAATTATAATTTTTGTTACGATTAAAGCGATTCGATACCAATGTTTATTCACCCTCCCTGTCACTAGATGATTACCGTGGCAGTTAGAATTAAGCAGATTTGAAAGGAAACAACTTTTTTAGATTTTCCAAGTTCTGAAAGTTCTGAAAGATATCCCGTTTGTCGTTGCCGACTGAGCTTTGCAAAGATTAGCTTCTATGAATTACTGTCTGTGAGGCGGCCTCGCCAATAACATTTGGAGACGGCGGGAACATGGCTACGAGTACATGAATGCCGTCGTGAAAAGGGATGCTGCGTATTTTTTGCAGGCCGCATCGTATAATAGCATGGCTTGCGTTACATCCGTCTTGTGTTACGCATATGCTCTACAGGCTGGCTCAAGCATCGGAATGAACCGTGACTCGCGATTATTCCTTGAGAATGCACTTAACTATCTTTTCATTTTGAATTATTTCATTATATTTTATTATATAGCTAATGGTTGTAATGCCGTATAAAATTAATAGAACATAATCATCTCTCAATAATAATAGTAACGATGGTAATAATATAAAAAGAAATACGATAAATAAGTCAATATCTTTTGTATTATTCTTCCTACATCGATTCCGATCTCTGATTTTTCTATTTACGATTCTATCTACGACTATCTCAATCTTTATCTTGAGATTAAGAATAATGTATGTACTCACTTGGTCGCATATGATGTCCCATTTTTTTTCGTTGTCATATTGTTTCAAAAGTTTCGCTTTATCCGGTGGTAGATCCATAGAGGCCTGCACACACAAGAAACAACGTATAATACTTTACTGTTATACTGTTGTTAACGATCGGCTAACAATAAGTAATTTCATATTTTATCTGAATTTTAAATATTTTCTTTACATTCCGGAGTTATTTATATTTATATTTCTAGATAGTTGCAAACAAATATTAATAATAATATTAATTCGTTTTGATATTTCCTTAAATTGTATACGTGTTCGTGTGTTCGCTCACATAAACTGCACACACATGTACTACGCACACGTGGTATGAAACTGTAACGGAGGATACTTTGTGCGTGCAGATATGCACACGTTTTTTGCCCTGTTGGATAAGGAATAACATTACGGAATTTTCGAATACGTAATTACGCGATTATCACCTTTATACTCGACGTTAGATTAAATTAACACTTTTGTCTGATCTTTTGCTCCATGGAGAAAGCCAACACGCGCGTTCTCCTTCAGTGACCAGGCTAAGTTACAATTTCCAGCAACGTAACACGATTTCTGTTTCCGTTTCGTGGCAATGACTACTGCGATGCTACAATTCTGTCGCATTAGCATAATATTTGTTCTCGAGCTATGGTTTCTACTCAGCTGGAGCGAGTAATTCTCTTTCATTTTTCGACCGTGTAACGGGAGCACAGAACGAGTTTCCCTCTGCGAGAAACGAGCGAGAAATATAAGCGATAAACGGGCGTTCATTTTCATTATCGCTGTTCAAATGATAACTCCTTTTTTCTGACGTTCCAAACTTTTCAACGTGTACGGCGTTGGCTACAGACAATACAGACATTGTCATTTAAGTGTAAACAATTAAAAAGATACCTTCTAATTAAGACATTTTAGAAAAGTAAACAGGTTTTTCTTGTTCCTTACATATATGTTGTAATTAGATGTATAAAATGTACATTATATATGTGTTAATAGCAAAAGTATGTGCCTTTTATTAAATTGTTACTTTTGTTTCATCACATTATTCTGTCTTCTTACTCTTCGTACGACTGGTAAAACATGCCGGAAAATTAGTAACTGTGAGAGAAAGCGGCGATTTCTGCTATGCCCTATGGATGTAATTGTTAAGGTCAGAACACACTTCGAATGGTACGAGGCGGTGATCGTCGGTTTCACTTCGCTGCAGTGCGCTTTCCCTTTCAGTGTAACGGCAATATGAATCTCCGATTGTGCAAAGTGTTGCTTAAAAAAATTAATTCGTCTGTGAAGAATCAACCGCGCGAATTGAGACGTCTAAAAGTATCTCGATGAATCGATAGCGCGGTTATCTAAACATAGAGAGCACGTCGCATTTCCCGTACAAGCGCACTCAATTCAATTCGGTTTGTTGAAACTGCTTTTTACCGCGTAATTGTGTTCTACCAGAAATATCGGATTACCGCTAATGGGGTACATACTTTCACAATAGGCAGGATGCGACCGGTGACGCCCGATAGATACGCAAACTCGAGTTTCAGTGGTCATTTGCTTTCGTTCATGATCGAAACATATTCGCGTGCATTAGTTGAAATGTATTCATATTAAAGAAAAAAAATTTGCTTTTTAAGTTGCTATGCTTACACTTTTCTTGGTTTACTTGATTTTGTTTCTGCATGTGGATATTTTTTTTACTCTCGCAAATATCTTGTTTGTTCTCTGACAAATATTGGATTACCTCGTTCGATGCTTGAACGGTCATATCGGTGGCAATAAAAAGACGTCTTAACGGCGTCAAGAACGAAACTAATCTTTATTGGTAGGTTCACGGGGATTACCAGCAGACTACTGCTCGTTACACGGACACTGACCTTCGGGCTAACAAGAGAGAACTTTCAACCCGGGACATTTATCTGCCCGCGCGGTGAAAGGGTAAATTTTTGGTGAACTCGCTTTCATTATGAGGGTCTCGCTGTATTTTTGTTTGCTTTTCCAATTCATGTTTCATTATAAGATTTATGGAATTTTATTTCATGCCGTGCACACGAGAAGAATAAAATTCGCGCCTCTTTGTATCGATATTTTACGGATATTTATTAACAAATCTAAGTGTGACAAATCTTTTTGATACTAGAAGCGTGAACTCGCGCTATTGAATTGCTCCAAGTTGCGTCTGGATCCTTTCACATTTGGTGTTGGAGCAAAGGGGCTTTAATCAAATCAACGGTTCTCTCATATGAGACCCTTCACTTCTTGTAAGATTAATGAACTAAGATAATTTTACCAGAAAGTCGAAGATTGACGTCCGTCTAGCTAGTTTTCCCTCTCCCGACTTGATCAAAATTTAACAAATTATATATAAATAAAACGCTATTTATTCGCGCCAACGGCAAAAGAAGCCCGAAGAGCATTCAAAAGAATCAAAAGCAGAGAAGCAAACAAGTGACACAAGAAATGCCATTGGTGCACAAATTATACGTACTTGTGCATGCTCAATAGCCCAGTGTGAGCATCCTCAAAACACGAAAGAATTGACCGTTGTCAAGTACTTAAGCTTCGGCGAATCGCCGTCGACTTGTCATTTGAACACACGCCATGCACAAGTCATTAAAGCCATCGTTGTTAACGGTGTGACACTCGTACGGTCACACACGCGAGCAAAGTATATATAGAACCCGAGATATTGTACTCGAGATTATAATTTATGCAGGTACATCACGATTGAAATTGCTATTCGTGTGCGGTTATTATCCCGAAATTAATGGTGAGTTTATGGAATAATGTAATTATGCGACTTCATACTAATTTCTCGCGTCCATTATTCTTGGATAAAATTACGTTTCTCATATGCGATTGTTTTCCTAAATTTAAACTTATGCTATCAACTTGTGGTATAAGTCTAAGAATATACATTAGTTCTCTGAAAATATTCTGCGGAGTTATCGGACGAACTTTATTCATAAAATCATCACGTAACAGATATGTATTATCTTTAATATATGTTTAGTGCTACAAGTTTTTAATAACATTGATTACATCGCGCTCTAAGCTTTCGCGAGCTTATTCGAACCTCTCGATTGCGAGACAGCGGCGCCTCGCAAATTTGAATGAGAGATACGGTGGTCTAAAATTAAGTGATAACGTCACGATGTACACCCGGCCGCGGTGACATCATCTCACTCACTCACATATGTACACTTATACATGTGTACGTAGCTCCTTCTTTCCTCTTTGCTGCCCATTTCTTCCCGTCAAAAGAGAGAGGGAGAGAAAGAGAAAGAAAGAGAGACTGCGTGTGCAAGGCCTCTCGATGCAAGTTCGCACGATGTATCTGATAAATGAACGTAACAGACATTTAATCATTGACACTACAACAGGCAAATAAATGTGTGACTAAGCACAATATCGTAAGCGCCACTAATTTACAATATATGAGAAAAACGAGGAAAACTAGCAAAAATTTTAGCAAAAATTAGTGCGTTAAGCATATACTATATATCTTTGATTTTTATATTATACGATATTGGATTTTTCAGCACACATTTTAAGTAGAGTATCTTTCTCTTAGTTTCCACTGAAAACTTTCGCCGAAGTTCCAAGACGGGTAGCTTCGTGCCGCACGAAATTAACCGCGAGAAAAAAATATTTGACTCTATCTCTCGCTCGTCATCACTTTCAACGCTCCACTTTCCCAGTTAGTGTTTCATATTCTGTTAATTGCTGCTCGACCCAAACGTCAAGTAGATTTCTTTAGCGGAAATAAACGAATATGCATAAAGCAAGCTATGTCTCTTTGCGTTTAGCGGAACTGAATCAGACAAATTTTGAATATATTCTATCACAGATTTAAAGTGAAATTTTTTATGTCCAATATGCAAAATTCAGATTAGTGAGAGGTGAATAAGAAAAAAATATATAATTTCAAGTCTAGGAGAACATAGTGACTTGGCTTTGTTATACAATTTGCCTTTTGGTACTAAATGCGGCCTAAATACGGCGAAATATGAGAAATATTTTCAACTTTACACAATACATATTTTTCATGTTTATTTTTTCACCTCTATTTTATTAATCTTATATAGAATCTTTCCGGACTTTTTTGAACTTAGGGCCAATCCTTCCGATGTCGATTAATATAGTAATTAAGTGTACATTTTAATTTAAATTGAAATCAATGTTAATATCGACCGTTAAATCTGGTCAGTGCACTATTGATCGATCATGTCGCTGAATGTGTAGTGGATATATATTTGGACCTTTGAGAGCACTTTGCGGTTGGCCTAAACATCGCCTCATGAAGGGATCCCAAAGGACTCGTATTCGAGACCGTTGATCTTCAAGGAGAGCCGAAGGGAGGGATGTTAGGAGAAAGGGCATTATAACACCAGCGAGGGCGGATAAGCGAGATTGTGCACACGGCCGACCGGATGGAACAGGTTGGAATAAAAGCGATGGAGAAAGATGAAAAAAAGGGTGCGACGCGTGCTCGAACAGACAACACGAAGCTGTTTCGTTACCGGGAATATTGGTAACCATCCATTAATTATGCAATTAGCGAAGGCTTGAATACCTTTTTGTAAATGAGAGAAGAATTCACACGCATGGTCGAAACTTTGATCTTTTATTGCACGTAAATTTTTTTTAATATAAGCGAAAATATTTTGTCATACATAGAAAATGTTTTCGCGTTTTAACAGTTAATAAGATGTCCAAACTTTAGAAAGAGTGGCTTGCACTGAATATACCTACACTTTATGATTTTAATCACATCTGAATACTTTGATGTACAGAACAAGAATATTAATACAAAATATAAATTACGGGAAAAAATAGTTAATGATGATATATAATAAAGAACTCTGATACGTATTTCTTCCATAGGGTGTTGCAATTTTGGCAATCGAAACCATTAGAGAACGACCTTTCAAAATTAGCAAAAAGATTTGATTAGGTCGAGGTAGTTATGTTGACAATTTCTCAGAATTATCGTACTGTCTCTAGTCTCTATATCGTTGACCGCTCAACGAGTATACAAAGTTCACATTCCTCTATAAAATAACATATTCGACAGTTGTGAAAGTAAAACCATGTAGTTATCGATGTTATTGAAACATTATTAGCATCCCTAGCCGCAGTGTGTCGTGTAACACACCCAGGATCCTCCGTTGTGGCAGTCATCGTGCTTTACCAAGCCGACACCCTCGTCCTCACGTCACGCTTGAATACATTTATGTATGTATGACGGGTGAGGAAGAAGAGGGAGAAAGGGAGAAAGAGAGAGAAAAAGTGAAAGGGTAATGACCCGGGAGAAAGAGAGAAACATACATCGGATTAATGGACGATGAAGGGACATTGGAGGAAACGAACGAAAAAGGAGGCGACTATCGTTTAACGCACGTAAGAATAAAAAAAAAAGATTTTAATCTGATCTCTGATCGAAAAACGTGCAGTAATATCTCGTGAGGAAGGTGTAAAAAGAGGCAAAATGATACGTTTCTACGTCTTTCCACGTTTTAAGTTCAAAGAGCAATTGTTCTTAGTCGCGACTCGCGACCAAGAACAGCGCACGATTGAGGTTCGCTTAACAACGATCGTCTCTTTCTGCGATTACGATGCACATCTGCGATCCCACTAGGGTTCCTTACGACGCCGACGCGACGCCCCAATATGCAGACAGTGTGCAACACGTGCGGACCGGACGGAAAGCCCGTCCGCGATTCCGCACGCTCAAATTTTTTTCTTTTTTACATAATATAAATATTGCAACGCTCGTCGTCGACATACATGTCGCGACTACTCACGTCGGACGACGCGGCTCTAACAAAATAATCGTTGTTTTCTTTTCAACCTGCCTTAGTTGTATTAGCATACAATGGCTAGGGATTATCGATCACCTCTCGCGATTTAATATCAGCGTTAGAAGTGCAATCAATCTCATGCTATTGCGACGCTCCTCAGTCGCCGAAGAACACCGATTGTCATGATGAAAGGGAGAATTAGCGATTTCTCCTTCTATATGCATTCTGCTAGACAGATTGCACTCGAGATGACATGACTTGGTTGTCGTGAAATCAACCGTTGATCTCGCAAATAAGCATCTGATTGATTAACACAGGTAATTCTGACCCGTGTCGCGATATAATATAGATGACAATTATATCGAGAAAACGATATCACGGTAAATTAGTATTTAATGTGTAATATTTTATACTTAATTTATATATTATTCGCGAAATCTAATGAATTTTAAATAAAACAAAACTCATTTTTTAACTTGGAGAGATAAGGCTCTGTTGGATGTCCACACGTGGAAGGAAACGGGCTCTTAATGAGTCATTTTTTAACATCTCAAAAAATGTAGATAAAAAGATAAAGAATTCTTATGTATGCAAAGTTATTTTAACTAAATGCTGTAGTTTAAATTATGTGACTACATAACTATATAATTAATAATTTTACCTTTACAAAATTAATTAATAAATTGGATTAAGAAATTAGATTTTTACTGTATAACATATTTATAATAATTATAGAAATATAGTAATTATACCAGCAAATATGAACTGCTCCGTTATATACTTCGGTATATTTTTATCAATATAATAAAACATCATACATATGAAATTGAAATAAGTGAGACTCCCATCAAATAACTAGTCAAAACGTGTGTTGCTAACGTAAGTGGTACCTTTAAATAAGCATGACATTAAAATTAGCTAAATTGTCCAAGAATTTTCACGGTCAAGCAGCAACGTTTAAGCGCCATCAGTAGCGGCCAGTGTCTCTCGACTGACAGGCTCTTTTACTTACTGCCCAGGAATAGCTCTATTCGCACGTGCACGCCATTTGGCCACGGGCCATTTCTCGGCGCATACGCTTACTCCCCTGGCTTTTCTTTGTCCTCTTTCACGAGAAGGAAATTCTGGCCGGTCAACGTTAACGGTGTCAGTTTTACCTGAGATCTCCGTCATCGCACATGGTGGCGATACGCACGTGATGCCGCAAACGTCAGCCAGATTTCAAAATCATGGAGTTTGAATGAAGAAGAATTCCACGCCGATCATAAGCGACGATGGAATTTTTATTATATAAAAGACGAAATAAAAAAATACATATCTTACCAGAATTTCCTCTTAAGGATTTGTTAAAACCTTGAAACTTTTTTATTTAAATAGTATATTAGAATAAATAAAGCGCCAATTATTTCACAACATTAATGAAAAAACAAATTACATACAGTTCAAAATATAAAAAGAAATGCAAAATGCTTTTTCTCGCAGTCTTATGGTATTTATCAGTATTTATGGTTAATTTGAAATTCAATTTTTCTGGTTACATAAAATAAGATTATAATCCAAAAAGAGATGGTAAATCAATTAAATCTCAATGAATTAATTGTTGCCTTGTTGCCGTAATAATTTTTTAAATATATCGAATATATGAAATATATATAATACATAAAATATTTTATATTTATAAATACATATACATAAATATATATTAATGGAAATAAATAAAACGGAGCACAATATCGTTGCAATATTTCCATGTTGAGAACTTTCTTGCTTAAGAATGCAATCTCGAAGTTATAAGAGTGACAGAGATGAGATTCGTCAAATTGTCTAATCCAAATAGAAAGCGGATATACAAGTCCACTGACAGATATTTTGCCTTTTTTATGGAAAACCAAATCCCACGGTAATAAACATTATGCCGTGCATACTGTTCCCACGTAATTACTCGATAAAACTTAGTATAACCCGGTCAAACGAGTTCCGCCTTCGATCGATAACACACTGATATCCCTCATGGCGCGGCGGGCAATGCCTCATATGTACAGCACATAGGCATACACATGCATTTCTTTCCAGGTCGAAAGTTCCTCTCCGGGAAACTATCTCTCCTTCTTGATTTTTTTATTCTTTGCCGCGGTGTGCAGCATGAAGGCTTATCTCCTCTTATCGACAAGAGGAAGGTCAGTTTTGAAAAAATATTCACGTATAAAACATTTTATGACCGCATTGTGACTCAGAAATCCAAGATGTTTCAATAATAAAATTTTTGAAAATTGCACTTTTAAGGACTTCTCGATCGAAAAAAAAGAAAGTAATATATATTACATTATTTTATACAAATCGAAACATAAAACCTCACTGCGACTAGATTAATAATATGTTTATAATCTATAAATGTGTATATATTTGTATAAAAAATATTTATATAAGAGAGAGAAAATGCGCTCAATTTATATAAATATTTCTGAGCTATAAAAATTCTCTCTTAAAATGTTTACCATAGAACTAGAGATAAAAACTGCCCAATTTTAGCCTATAAACAGCTTACAAATTCAATTAGATTTAACAAGAAATGAATCTAATTATAAATACTGCGAAGAATTTAAAATAGACATTGCGGAAATCTAATAAATTCGCCGACGTCTGGTCGTCTCCGAGTTTCATATTGCTCGCGTGCGTGAATTGTATAATACAATTTTCCGTCGCTTCCACAGCACATTCCCACAGTATAACGAAATTGCAGTGTGTGCGCCATAGGTGTCATTTGGATATCCTGTTTACGCAGTCGGAGGCATGACCAGAAGGACACGAATGCGTCGCAATGCGAGACAACTATCATCTCAGCGAGAAATGCAAACAGAGGTAGACACGTGGTATCGTCGTTCACGCACGCGAGCGAGCCATTTAATCCTTCAGTGTCGCGTTATGTTGTACGTCGCATTCACGTAAAAAATCATCGTCTTTCTGCGCAGCGCTTACGCACGGGATATAATTTCGTAACTTTGGCTACTTCCATTTTTAGTCCTACGGAATACCGGGTATTAATTCTATCTTTCAACTCTTGCTCGCAATCGTCATTCCACCTAGGTACACATTTTACTAAACGATAATTAAGTTTTCCTTCGTAAAGATATCGTTTAATTTAAAAATAAAATGTTTTAGCTTAAAAAATAGGTCGTAGGTTCTGTAGCAGAAATAATTTCGTTAACGAAATAATTAATCGCATTAAATGAATCAACGAGGAATCGACACCGAGTGAATGGCGGTGGTACTTTACTACCGGCCAAAGCAACTCAAAGAAGTTGCAACACAAGAGAGACTGTCGATCTCCAATTACGAAAATTCCTGCGCATTCCGGCAGTGTTTTTGCATCGCGAAACGCTTATGTAAACAAGCGTTTGATATTACTTCATTGATTATATCAGTGTCTGGATTTGGTTTTACATTCGATACAGTTGCGTGCGTATGGATCTCCCTCGTGAGAACGCGTGTTCCACGAGGGAGATCCATACGATAAACGACATGATCAAATGAGTCTGCGAAGAAGATTCCGAGTTTATTTAAGAATGTTATTCGTAACGTCTAAATAATATGGGTAAATCTAAAAAAAAAGACATATGCTTAAGAACAACTCGAGCAAATGTAATTTTCAATAAGTTGTACCATTTAAATTAGTATACATATCTTAAACTTACAAATTATATTAAGTTAGATTTTTCTCGTGTTCATCACTACTTATCTTCATCAACACGCATGGAAAAGAAATGTCCCCCGGCCGGTTCAACCGGGAGTGAAAGATATTTTGGTCCAACGAACGAAGATAAAACAAAAACGAATATGATTGGGTGTAGAAGCAGATACGCCGGGGCCTCAAAATCTCGAAACTCTCTTATAATGCCTAACTCTGGATTATATTTAAAGTGTAAGTATACTTGTTATTGTTAAATAATTAACAAGAAACATTTTACGTACATAAAAATAATTATACTCGTTCTAAAAGAAAAAAATTTATTAAATTGAACGACATTAAATAAATTATTAAATATATAATATATAATTAACAAATAATTAAATTTAATAAACTTATCTTTTTATCCATATCCAAAGTATTACATAGGCAACAATCTAGGATATAGGTCAATATTTGCATTTTTAATTATTAACGGTAGAAATGTTAGAACGTTTATGACTCGTCACGCGCGTAATTAGAATAATTGTCCGATAATGTAATTATCTGAAAAAATAGGGTAACGAAGCGACTATATAAGCAGTAATCATTAATAATCGCTAACTCATATAGGTATTAGCATAAACATTAAGGGCGTGGAACGCATCGCCTAATGAGAGACCGTATATAGTTTAATAATTAGTAATGCACAACTGGAGGTATCCGTTTTTATCACAAGATTAATTAGGAATAAAGTGTTCGTGCTCTTTTCAAAAAGGTGTCACTTGACCCTAAATTAAGATTTGTTGCCATTTTGTTTCGCATTTATATTTTTCTTCTCCAGAATCTCCAAATTCTTTCACTTGTCGGGAGTCGTATAATAATAAATAACTTGCAGCTTTTTTTTCTATTTGCAACCGAATACAGCCTTACTAGTCGTGGAACTACAATACCGCGTAAAATCTCATGTGTTTCTCTTTGTTGTATGAGAATTGGTAAATTGAGATAACTGTTTGCGGATAATACGTTTCCTGCACTTGTGGTTGACCATCTCGGAAATGAGTTGACCGGTTATTGCTCTCGTCTCGGTTATTTTTTACACGAACCAATTTTATGCTTTGCAGAAAACAATGTGGAAAAAAATCGTTGGATTTCGTCACGGTTGGATCAAGTCACGTATCTTACAGTTCACCATGCAAACACCATTATTATATTATATAATTCTATGTTTATATTGCATGATGTTACATCATTACATTTTTATTTATATATCGTTCAGTATTATATTTAACTAATATTTATATAATTAATTTTATTTTTTTACTGTAACATCTGCTTACCGTTTATACTACAGTATCTATGTAAAACCATGTATAAAAGTATCTATATAAGTATCTATATATAAACCATGTACTCGTTAGTTTTGTACGACGTCTAATCGCGTGAGTAATAAAGCAATGACTCGTCTCTCAAGCTTTATTAGGTTTCCGTCCGTAGGACCGATAGAGGCGGGAAGAGAGGCGAGCGAGGATATAGCATCGAGGTCGAGAAAAACTTCGGCGCGGCCCTGGTGCCCCGAGCCCCGAGTCCCGTGATCCAAGGCGGTTTCTACGATGTGTACGACTTACTGGTGGTGACTCATCAACAAGCATTTATAATGAAACGAAGTCCTACGATATTTTCAGCTGCTGAGACAAGATGATGATAATGATGATGATGATGATGAGAATGATGACGATAATAATGATAATGATGATGATGATGATGATGATTACGACGATGATGATGCCCACGAAGATGATCTCTCGCTCGGGGGGTTATTAAACGTTCGCACGCCTCCGACGATTTCTTGAACGATCCTTTGAACTTTCGCCACGCGATGCCACGTGCGATGCCTCGGATGCGTTACATTCCCTTCGTTACGACGGCAGTGGACGTGGAGAGCAGCGGCCATCGCTTAGTTCATTCCGTCGTTATCAGCGGCGGACCGGTAATTGTAAATATAGCTCGCGATAGTTGACAGCCTGACATGGCGCGTACGCTTCGGCATTCGAACGTGGTTGAGCGGTGCGCTTTGTTAGCGCAGCGCATTGGGACCATCGCCTAACGACAGTGACGACTTGTAAGTATACGACCGTGCGCCCGAATTGATTTCATATATAAATCAGACTGGAAAACTGATGATATATTTGAAAAATACTTAAATATATTTCCAGTATATCCTATATAGTGAGTTCTTAGAGCACCTATAATTAGCACCTAATTCTGGCGTTTTCTTTTCTTTTCAATTTATGTATTGAATATTTGTTTTTTATAGAGGAGACCAAATTAACGTTAAATCAGCCTCTCACCATTATGTATCTAATTTTCTACCAAACGCTTCGAGCACCTAATTAATTTTGCAATATAAAATTAGAATTTATTTTGAGCTGGTGGTTAACTTAATGAATATCAAGAGCGAGCTGAAAAAAGAAGGAGCAGCAATATATATGAAAGAGTGAAGAAAATCGAATGAAGGGCGAATTAATGCGAACTGAATGTTATGAACGAAGTAAAGGTACTTGTTGTTTGTCGTTACCGCAACGTTGGCTATAAACGATGCACAATCGAATTGCATTTGGTGAGAGCCGCTGCTCTCGTAGGCGTGCCATGTCTTCCTCCACCTCGTCATTCATCTCTCTCTTCCTCCTTTCTCTCTATCTTTTTTCTCAGCACACGGATTCTTCCTTTCAACCTCTCGACATTTCGCTTCACGAAAGAAATGAAAATTCGAGACGGAAATTCAGTTCATCAATTATTCAGTTTCTGTGTGGTCGTAGACATAAATAATTCATAGATCTTACGTATCAAATAATTTGATTCCATATTACATAATAATCGCTTAATTACCGTTAATCGTGGAATAAAAAATAAACATCCCTTGCTGCTATTAATAATAGAATAGGGTTCATGTGACGCTAAAATATAGAATTTTTAACGCTCTCTTGTATAAATTAAATTTATAATTGTGTCTATTATCAATTTATGAAATTATTCCAAACTCCAAAGCAATAACTTGTCCTGCTCTTTTCTGTTTTCGTTTTGTTTAGGCATATTACATACAAACATATAATGTGTGATTAAAATCACATACCTATATTGAATATTCAAAGTAATTTAACAGAAAGGTTTATTAGATATCCCCATTCCCTGCGATATTAATTCTTTCAAGATATTTATATTAAATTTTCAACAAAATATACTTGAATAGTTGACACTTTAGGATCAAGCTGTCTGTGAGATAAGTATCTAACAATAAGCATGATATATTTATAATTTAAAAGGATTATTTAGATTTTAAAAATGATTGAATTTATTTGCAGTTAACATTTCATATAATAGTGTTAATTCTATATTCTTATTTTTTAAAGCATTTTAATTAAAGACATAACGACATCGTAAGTCGTGAAGAGTTATTATGCGTGTCGGATTAATTAATGCACATTAATTAGTCACCGCGAATATTCGAATGTCAAGACGTTGTCAAGATGCTCTACATAAATGGGCTATTTTTATTCCCGAATAAAAATAATGTCACTCAGAATAAAGAAATATGATATAAATCTTAATAAATTTTAGGCAACTATATTGTAGTAAGAGAAGTTAAAGGAATTTAGAAGTTGTAATAAATATTATATAGTTTAAATGGCTTAAGTACGATAAATTGCGCGAAGTCTCGCGAGTAGTATGGTAAACAATTGTGACAACTCTATTTTTTAAGTTTCTTTTAGATAAATCCTTTGGAACCAAATGCCCAATTTTATATGAATCTAGAGTCTCAAATTGCGCGAAACGTAATCTCCAAAATTGTATGAATTCGAAGTTTCGAGTAACTCAGGTTTTCAATAACAATGAAACCAATTAATCGTGTTATTCGAGATTTACTTGTATACATGTCGATGTGTACTTATCGACGAGAGATTACCGCAGATATTTATTTAGCTTTCGCTCGGATAAATAAGCACTGTCATTTCAAGTACTTTCGCGTAACATCGGGAAATCGCTGAAGCAGAGAAAGAATAAGAAAAAATAATAAGACGATAAGACGCAATCACGCGTACGCGAAATAATTCTCATTTCATATTAAACATTATGCGTAAGAATATTTTTCAAGGATTATTCAACTGAAAAATCTCAGCTGAGTGAATAATAAGCGCGCGTGAGAATATTCATTCAAAACGGAGCGTAGCCGATTCGTGCACAGCAGCCTGTAAGTCTTTAAATTCCAATGTCTGTATAAACAACGGGAATACAGAATATCGCGGAGTAAGTGCATACGATTGCCGAGACTACGTGGGCAGATTCGATATCGTCTGCTACGATCGCGGAGCGGAGCGGAACGGAGCGGAGGAGCGAGAAAAGCGCGGTCAGCGGAGTTGCGGTTTGCACTCACCAGCACTTTGGTGAAGCGCCTCTCGAGCTCGACGGCGTCCGGCATCGGCTGCCTCGGCGCGCTACGCACGCTGCCGCTGCGCGCGTGAGGTCCGCCCAGGCTGCCCATGCCCATGCCCATGCTGGGTTGACACGAGTGATGAGGCACGCCGGCCTTGACACCGCCGACGAAAACCTCACGTACACCACCATCGCTCTCCCCGCTGCGACTCTGTACGATGCCCATGTTGTCGTTGCGTTGTCGTCTTCTTCTTCTTCGCGCGCGCGCGCGCGCGCCCGCGCGAGCTTGTCGCACCTCCGGCGAATATCACGGACGGAGATTTTCGGCGACGTCGACTCGCGCCGCTGGCCGCTGCTAGACGGCTAGACCGCCCGACGCAGCACGGCACGACGAGGGACGTGTCGCGATGATACACACATACATGTACGTACACACAAGCGCAGCCACAGGCGCGCGCGCACACACACACACTGTTACGCGCACGACGGCGCAACACCCGCGCGTCTACTGGAGTACTGGCAACAAACGTCAACAACGGGCGGCGCGAACGCGGTGGTGCATCCCTCGCGCCTCGCTCAGCCTCGCTCGAGTCGCGGCCTCGCGGCCTCGCGGCCCGATGCGGCGCGGCGGCCGTGAATCACTTTAGGAGCGAGACGAGCCGGTCCGTGCCGGAACGCGCAACAGGTATTGCCGGGCGGCCGTCCATCGCGAATACCCGAGACTTCCGCGATTCTCGTGATGCGCGGCTTCTCTGCCACGACGTATGCTCCGCCGCACGACCGCACACCACTCACCGCGTTCGCTTGAACGAAACCCGCTCACAAGGCTCGCACACCCACCCCGCTCAAGCTCGCGAGTCGCGACTGGTGTCGCGACTGTCGCGAGTCGCGACTGCCTGTCGCGACCGCCCCCACCCGGACTCCGGAGGATACTCACCGCGCATGCGCGTCCATCGATCGCAGCACTGTCCTCGGTTCGCGCGAGATTCAAATACAAATTAGAGTACCATGGACTTAGACCGGTATATTCATAGCTTGATTTTATATTCAAGATTGTCTTATGTCCATTTCTATATCGATATAGAGTAACTTTAATCTCTAAGGGCCGATATCACAGTCTCCGATTAACGTGATCCTCCGATTAAACTCACTCTGCGTCTCTTTCTAACTGCCCCCCTAGAAAGAGACGAAGAGTGAGTTTAATCGAAGGATCACGTTAATCGGAGACTGTGATATTGGCCCTAATTCTTAGAATTGGAAAAAGATAAAAAGTAATTAAGTTAAACCAAGATTAAAATTAATCTGCATTGATAGAAATGGATTACATTAAATATCGAGATACTGTACGGGTCATTTCATTGATTGGATGGAGATGTTTAGGTTTAAAGCAAAAACGACGAGCAAAAAAAAAGACGTGATCAATTGAGTCCCCACTCTAATTTGGCGTAAGAAGTCTTCTTACATCATGTTCTGATTGTTTGGTCCAATGGAAAAACTCCAAAAGCATCGATCGCTGTGAGTGGCTGTGATCGATCGCAACGTGATTAAATGGGACTCTCCTTCAATTAATGTTAAAACTAAATAAAATATAATTAGCTTATTTCTAAAAAAATCCATTATTTGAATTTTGTAATAATCCAAAAATATGGTAACTTCTAAAAAATGTAAATTTTGTACTAGTGAGAATCTGTGATATTGGCAACATTGCGAATTTTATATCTATTCGCAAAACAGCATAGAAAATCTATTTGAATGCGTAAACACGTTGATTGTTGATTCATTGGCCGCGTTCAGCAGACACAACTGTTGAGTGTCGTCTTATCAACACGCTACGTTGATTTGTTGGGTCTAAAAGTAAGAGCCAATCACGTTCGATTGCTACTGAGCGGTTTGTTCCGCTGAACGCGCCCATTGATTCGACGCATTTTACGGTACCTCGTACGGTACATTTTTTTCTTTATGTACTCTAATCGCATATTAGGATTAATTTGTATTTATATTGTAGTATGAGAAAATGTGCACAAGAGGCAGTTACTGAATACAGCGCGACTGAAAAGAAATAATGCAATACTTATCTTAATAGCGAGGCGCCTATAGCACGATATGTTATCATGTCGTTTTCCCAAAAATCAAATAGTAAAACCATAATATTAATATACATAGATGGATTTGGCATTCAATGCTCTTTAATTTTTGTCCTTACAAAATTTTTAAATTTTACAAAAATAATAGGTAAAGATGGGGGTAAATTAAAAAATTTGACATTTTTGAAAAATGTGAATTAATATATCATTGCAAAGAGTATAAAATATCATAAAACTCTTAATCCCTGATATAGACGGACACATGCGGATATCTCTCTTTCCATTGATTAACTAATTGATCTGCATTTATATTACAGGAACGGAGATGAAACTGCTGCAGTTTAGGAAATTGTTTCAAAATAACAGAATAATTATCAGGTATATCAATTTTCATAGCTTCAAGATATAACTTTTTCAAGTGCCTGCACTGCGCTAATAATTCCAACTTATGATCAATGAGGACACCACTGCACAAATAAATTTCTTGCAAGTGTTGATAAGAAGAAAGTGATCTAAGTAAGCTGTCATCAGTATTGACGACCCAGTCGTATTCGCCTCTGTAACAAAAATCATATAATTAGTACAGTATTTTAATTGCGAAGAAAAAATTTATGTAACTTTTTCAAGATGCTTGAAAGAGCTAAGCAAACAAATTTCATTAAAGAATACAATATAATGTGTATTCTAAAAGAAAATGTAGCACACACACTTACAGATCAAGGGACACTTTTTGTAAATTCTTACAGTTAGCGAGAGCATTAATACCCTGAGATGTAATACTATGTGCGTTCAGTGAATTTATTACTTCCAAGTCACGACACGAATTTGCCAACTCTATTAGAACTGCATCATTTATACACTCTTTCCATAACTCACGTATCCGTTGATTATTTTGCAGTATTTTGCAAAGATGTTCAGTTGGTATACTTGCACCATAAAAGTTTAATGTTCCAAATTATTTAGCCCCTCGAGATACGAAAATTCTTCGTCGTCTATGCAACAATAACTTAGATCCAATTCTAAGAAAAATTTGCATTAGTTGTTATGCAATTTACCCATAATCTTGACAATTATATACATATACTATATGCATATACCACATCGAAAAACTGAACCACTAGAAACACTGAACAGCTTTGCAACTGTTGGCACCTGATGAACGCGCTATTCCTCGATCTCTGTACGAAATAGAAATGTAAGTTAAAGTGTATTATAACAGAAAAAACTTAACGGTAAGCATATGCTTCAACGTCAGATGTATTATGTTATATATATAGTTATATCAGAAGTTAAAACATTATTAATATTTAATACAGTATTTTCTATCATAATACATTTTACCGTACAGTTAAGTTCCGTATTTCCGTTTTCTTTATGGTATACTTTGAAGGCGTAAAGGAGTAACTTTTTCGCGGGCTTCTATAATATATTGAATCACCATGGACAATATCCCCTGAAACGTATAACTCCTCGCGTCCCGAATATACATAATTAAAAAATCTTGCATTTTTAATGATCAATTTTTATTATTTCATATATTTAAAAGTTATATATGGTTATATAGAAGTTATATAGAAACGACGAATTTATATAAAGTTATGAGTATACAAAATTTGTACAAACTTATACAAAAGTATACAAAACTTATTATTTATTGAACTTATTATAAAAAAAGTTATATAATATATGAACTATAATATATATGAACTTATTATGAATTTACTTATAGTGTACAACTGTACAACTTATTAAAAACTAGTAAAAACTGATAGAACCTTATCGCAATTAGTTATCGCATCCTGTCCGTTGCATGTTGCAACCCACGATTAATAATTTCTTGATGCTCGTTCGTGGTCGCATCTGTTTGCTTGGAAATAGTTTCTGCAACAAAAAAAAGTGCTTCATAAGACACGTTTATATAAGCAGGCTTTTGAATTATATTTTGATTTTCAAGAAAACTCACTGATATCAATTGACAAATTACAGTTGAACTGAACTTCAGTGTTTTACGCTGCCAGACCGAGGAGTAAATTTTCGCCAGTGAATCAGTCATGACATGCCTCAACACCGCCCTCGTAAATTTCGATGCGTTTGCCCGCCCTACCAGTGTATGTCGCGAATCTAAAAACAGAGATTAGCATGTATGTATATATGTATGGATGTATGACGTACGTAATGTATATATATGTATATATGTATAAATTTATAGATAGCGATATATATATATATATATATATATATATATATATACATACTCCGAAATGTGATAGCATATATATGTCTATAATTGTATATAAAACAATGCAAATTACATATTGACTTCGAACATCAGCAGACTGTGACAGATTCGCATCAAAATCCTCTAATTCCCTGTTATTTTCCAGTGGAAATTCTGGTAAGAGATTCTGCTGGGCCTGCGGCAGTGGCCTTTATGATCTTGCAAATTGATCAGATGAGTTCAATTTTGATTCCATTAGTTTATAATATTTTAGGAACTGTGCCACAGTCATCGGTTCTAAAAGTAGATGTACATAAACTTATCAACAAATGCGAGGTGGATAGGTGCATTTATGGATTTTATTTGTATATTATTTTACCGAGTATTTTTATATAATCATAGACATAGACAATATAAAATATGTAAAATTGAACCCATGGCGATCAAAAGGGGATATCGGAAGTTATTCGTGTACCAGAGAACAAAAAAGGTATACATAATGACGATAATGTAGCTATCGGTTGAATTATAACAGCATATTTGTTCGAAAAGTATTTTTGCTCATTTCTTTTTTATATTTCAAATACATATGAAAATGAAACACTACTGTAAGACTCATTGGTATGTTTTGATTAGTATCGATATTCTTAAATAAGATACAATTGTGTCAACTTAATTCTTTTCCATTCTTTTTTAATTCCTTTCAATCTCATTTCATTTGTTGGGATAAGAAGTGGATGTTGAATGAAACCATATCGTATATATATATAAAATATACTGGAAAAATCATAATAAAAATAACATTTTCGACAAATATGTTGTCATAATTCAACCGGTAGCTATACATTGTCTTGCTTAATTTACACATTTCTTGTTCTCTGGTGCACAAAGAATCTTGAATAAAACTTATGCATATGGGAAGTTTCCATTATGGGAAGTTTTATAACCTTATTCATGACTACAAAACTATCGATAAAATAAAAATCAATTGACGTGAAATTATCGTGATTATAATAACATATTAAAATGAAATAGCAATAGTAAATATACAGTTTCCCCTTAACGATTCCATTACATTTATTTAGTTATAATACAAATATGAATATTTATAATTGCAGACGTTTTCATTAAAATTGTTTAGCACTGCCAGGGTCAGATTATACATAAATATTATTCTATTAAAATAGCAATACCTGACTGAGTATTTTTCTTGGTGGTAGCTGGACCGCGCTCTCCTCTTTGCAAACCATGTGCACGATCATTTTGTGAACTTACAGTCGATCCCATTGATTCGTTCGTCTTGGTTCCACAACTTTCGTTCGTTTGTGTGGTATCCGTATCATCTCCGCTTTCCCATACATTTGTTGCAGCTGAATTGTGATCATCTGTAAATAAATGAAAATAATATAAGACTATACCCTTATTATTACAACATTAGAGCTGTAAATGTTTGAAATAACTAGGAAAGGGATTTAAAACTTATCAATTTTCTAATTTTTTGTTTAAATAATTTGGTATTGTGAAAAAAGGTGAAAGGTTACATTAATAAAAACTGTCAGACACTATTTCAACATCACTATTTTATCACAATCAGGATAAAACATTTTTTAAAACATTTTTTTAAATTTGAACTACATATCTTTTGAACCCTGGAAAAAACAGTAACGTTTTTGTTTTTTTCATATCTTACTCCTGAGATTATAAAGAACATTAAAAAAAAACCATGAAAAATAATAAGAAATTGAAATAAATAATTGTTTTCGAATTTTAATTTTTTTAAAATCTGTGGAGTAAAAAAATAAGGTAACTTTAAATTATATTATACGAACAGTTTTCATTTTCATTTTATCACGCTATCCTATCCTTTTAATTTACCCATTTTATTTGAAGTGCCTACGGAAACGATTACTGACATAATAATTAATATTACCTGTTCTACGTTTTTTCATGGGCACTGATGATCCCTCACCTGTCGAAATATATTTCTGTGTTGTGGGCTTAACTGTAACATTATTTGTAAAAATGTAATTTTTATAATTTCGTACCCTCACCTAAAAATACTTTTTATTTTGAATAACATGTGAGATTTTATGTTTTTATAATATAATTGATATATTTCACACTTACGAACAGACTTTGCCGCCTTACTGCTCGTTACCGCTCCCACATGGCACTTTAAGTCGCAGTCCATACGTCCAGATGCAGGCAACTTACTCTTTGTTTGTTTTTGAGCATATGACAATTTCTTCTCGACGACCGAATTTGAATTATTTTTGGAACCTTTGTTCGCCTTATTTAGTTCTATCAATTTGTCTACAAAAATATATACGAACATGAAGTACCACATATGTAATATGGCAGAAAGAAGGGAAATTAATTCAAAATGTACTATATTATTATCTAGAATTATTTGTATTGTAAATTGTAAATATTCCTGTCAACATTACCAGCTTCTTCTTCTTTCTTTTCTTTTTCTTCTTCTTCTTCTGGCGCACTTGTCTTTTCTTCTTCTTCTTCTTCTTCTTCTTCTTCTTCTTCTTCTTCTTCTTCTTCTTCTGACGCACTTTCCAAGTGTGGAGGCTTTCTACCAACACGTTTGTTCATCGTTCCAGACAATGCTTTGGAACATGTTTCATCGGTATCTTCATTCGTCGAAGCTTGCATACAATGCTCTTCAACTTTATTAGCTACTTCAAATGTTTCTGTAAATATATAAGGGTATATTAGTTTACAAATTCTTTTACAAAGTTTTATCTGTGTAAACAGTTTAATAAAAGTATACCGACCGAATGGTCCCAGCAATTTATGATATTTATAATCTTGCCACTCGCCGTCTGGTTCGAGTAAATGCATCTTTTGCTTCGTAAATTTCTTTTTCTTCGGAGGCCAGCAAACGGACTTAGAATTAGATTTGACCCAATTTTCAGGAACAAGGTTACAAAATTCATCGAAAAAGACGACAAAATACTGCACCATCTACAAAGAAATGGGTTCCATATATATATAATTAATGGTGCAAAAGCGGTATTGCGTATTGGGTTTCTTCAAACGTTACTAATAAAAGTTTGCGGCTTATTTGTTCCGCAGGCCATATTTGTGGTGGTGATAGATTTTTTATCTTATAAATGTGCATTTTGCTCGATGAACATGGATAGTTTTGAATATCCTCTTTATTTAAAAATGCACAACCAATAACTATAATAACATTTCCCCGGAATGCAATATGATTGATGAAGATGATAGTTCCATCAGTCAGTAAGCAGCAATTATCTGGCCTTTTGTTTGACACTTCGAAAGTTTTAAATTGTAAAACTCGATGCTCGCTGTGACAATCCATAGGAAGTTTCGACCTAAGTGGTCTCTTTACTAGAGGATACTTAATATTCGTGGTTTCTATCATTTGCACAGATTTATCTTGACCATTTTGTTCCGATAATCGCCGATGAATTTGTTGCAATGGATTCGCGTGTTTTCGTAGCAGATGTTTCAAAGTTTGCATATAATTTTCAAAATCGAAAGCACTAAAGCCGTCTAGTGGGCCAAATGTCTTTACAGCTTCATTCAAATGGATCAAATTATGTACGTTACTTGTGACATACTGTTTAAATTGTTGTACAAAGTAAACCAACAGTTCTTTGGCATAGTTATTGTTGACATAGCAATCACGTGGATCGCACAGTATCCGTATCGCGCAACTTAGGACATTGAAATGGATTATATACTTTTTGGGAAGAATTGGTTGTAGCAAAATCGGTCCCAAGTAAAGCAAAAAAGTTCGGAATTCAGTGGCTTTCCAGCGATGCAATTCCTGCAATCCTCGAGGTTTCCTATTGAATTCCTTTGGCATCCATTGTGCACAAGTTATTAACGCATCAGATAATTTGTGTACAATCTCGGCACTCAATGTTGGAATTTTACGACGATCCAACCATATTGTTAACAATGTCTTCATAACTCCCAAGCACACTAAATGCATATAGTCGAGCGGAAATTGAGTTATCATATCTATAAGTAATAATTCAAATGGTGAGGTACCTGTATGATGCTCTTCATTTGTTCTGTTCTAAAACTTTCATTTGTACGTAGAGGTGCTGATTCAGAAAGAAAGACCATTCGATTCATAAAATCTCCTTCTTCGACACAAAATCCGCAGCTGAAGTACCCATTAAATTGTTTTGTACATTTTACAAACGACCTCGCAGGACTGTCACAAATTATGCACCTTATTGTTACAATAAATCTCTTCGAATCCACGACAAATCCTTCATTGTTTAATTTCTTATACTCATTTATAAAAGGCGTTAGATAGTCGTCAAGTGAATGTGGTTTTTGGACGCCATAATATACTCCAATAACAAACGGGGTCTTAAAAGAGTCGTGAATAATTTTTCCCAAAATTGGCCACAAACTTGCACCAGAGGATTTCGCTATGGGTAGACCATCGATATTTAAATCGATTTTAATTTCCGTCCCAGCGATGCAAAATGTTTTTCACGCAAGTGTTCTTCGAGAGCTGTTTGTAATCCATAATGAAGGTATTCTCCAGGTGGACATTGAGTAATTGACAACTAGAAGTACGCGGTGTTTTTAATAGAGTACGAGCGTCTTCTGGCAAGTTTTCATGTCCCGCTTCTCTCAAAAGTTGTAAGAGGCGGTTCAAATGAGCATGTTTTATTTGAGTATCCAAAGCGAACGATGTTAATTCCTGTTTAAAATCGAAGGTTTTAGGAATAATTGCTGGATCATTCTCTTGAATTTCCTCATCCGAGTCACTGTTGCAACCTATATCTTCCGGCACGATAATTTGTGCAATGCAGTTTTCCACAGCTATTTCGATGTTCTGAATATCAATAAGATTTCTTGATAGGTATTAGCAGTATTAATTCTGAATTGGCGGTAATTTTCAGCCTCTCTACACTCCGCTTCAGTTGTAGAAATAAAGATGTCCTCGTGTATCTCGTGTTCAACATTAGCCGTAGGCCCAGGTACATTAATATCATTATCGCTCGAAGACGAACTATCTACAGTATCGTATCTTTTTGCCGTTGTTCAGCGAGCCGGCGATAAACTTGACGTTTCGACAAGTCGCCGTATCTTTTCCGCTTTGGCATGCTTCTAAGTTAAGAAATAATAGTTACTGCAGCAATTTATTGAAAGCAACAAATTGAAGATGAAGAATAGAATATGTTCATATATATAATTTTGTTTGGTATTAAATTTCTCAGTAGCAATCCAAACTTTTTAAATAAAGTATTATACATTTTATTACCTTTTTCTGGTTGAAACGTATAGAAATGTTACGAAAGACTTTGATATTAATTATGTATAATAAATTTACGGGAGTTTATGCAGAAATGATTCATATAAAGATTCACATCAAGAATTCATATAAATTAAATACACTTCAGATTTTTTATTCAGGATTTTAAAAATTCGAAATTTAAACTGTTGGGTGTGAACTCAATTATGGAAAAACGCCTTTTGCGGTTTTGTTACGAAAAATGTAGATGAAACAGTTTTCCTAAAATGTTAATTTTCCCGATTTCTCTGTATTTTGGACCAAACTATGAATGTTTGTTCACATGGTACGAAAGTCATTTGAAAGTATATTTTGAACACGAAAACTTCTAGTGGCTCGATAAATATATATTCAAAACATTCAAAAATAAATGTTTTAGTAATATTGCAATTATACAAAGAAATTTACAAAAAATTCATTTTTTTCATAAAATGTGGTCAAATTTTCACATTACCCTTCCCTTAGGCAGGAATTCATGTAAAATGTGAAAATTTGAACACATCTCATGAAAAAAATTCTGGCCTTAATGTGATTTTATTATAATGAATTGGTTTAAAATGAATTGAAGATCAATATATTGTATTGGGGCAAATGGTAACAAGTTCATGTTTTAAATACTTCTTTTAATTTATTACTTTAAAATTTTTCAGTTAAATAATTCTCTCATATTTTGCAAAAAAATTATTGGGAATCTTCTTGTTATATATTCAATATTAAATCCTGAAGTTAATTCAGATTCTCCTTTTGATAATGAAATAGTGTGTAACGTAATACCGATTAAATTCTTATTTAAAAAATTAACCTTAAAGGTTAAACAAATATAATATTTCAACAATAACTTTTATATAAATTCAAATGTGATCTTTCTGTGAAATCTAAATCTCTGTGAAATAAAATAAAGTTTAATACAATAAACTAAAATGTTGTATTTCTAAGATCATTTTATCAAGTAAAACAATGTCTACATTTACATTAATTTTATTATAAAGTAAATATTTTACAAATGTAAAAAGTTAAGTTTAATATTCCTTTTGCATAAGAGATTATTAAAATTAATAAAATAAATTTGTAACTTTGAAAATGAGTGTGAAAATGAAATGAGTTATTTACAATTAATATCACAATATACTGTAAATGTACAATTACAAATGAAATGTTATTCGATTTTTATTAAATCCTTTCAAATTAAATTAAATTTCAATACTATTTATATCATTTCTTACTTATTATTAATAATATTGAATTTATTAAATGTTATTTAATTTTATTAAACTTTATTTTAGTTTACAAAAAGGTTAGATTTATTATAAACATTTTTAGACATGCAATGCGTAAATAATCAAAGATATTAAAGAACAGGATTACAAGAAATTTGAAAATGTCTTTACCGTGTAGCACGTCGATGTTCGATTATAACTGATTTAAACTGATGGAAACAACAGAACCTGTAAGAAAGAGACATAATAATTAATATCACAATATACTATAAATGTACAATTACAAATGAAATGTTATTCGATTTTTATTATATCCTTTTAAATTAAATTAAATTTCAGTATTATTTATTTCATTTCTTACATATTAATAATATTGAATTTATTATTAAATGTTATTTAATTTTATTTAACTGTATTTTATTTTACAAAAAGTTTAGATTTATTACAAACATTTTTAGGCATGCAATGCGCAAATAATCAAAGATATTAAAAGAACAGGATTACAAGAAATTTGAAAATGTCCTTACCGTGTAGCACGTCGATGTTCGATTATAACTGATTTAAACTGATGGAAACAACAGAACCTGTAAGAAAGAGACATAATAATTAATATCACAATATACTATAAATGTACAATTACAAATGAAATGTTATTCGATTTTTATTATATCCTTTTAAATTAAATTAAATTTCAGTATTATTTATTTCATTTCTTACATATTAATAATATTGAATTTATTATTAAATGTTATTTAATTTTATTTAACTGTATTTTATTTTACAAAAAGTTTAGATTTATTACAAACATTTTTAGGCATGCAATGCGCAAATAATCAAAGATATTAAAAGAACAAGATTACAAGAAATTTGAAAATGTCCTTACCGTGTAGCAGGTTGTAACACGTTGATGTCCGATTAACTAATGGAAACTGGTGGAAACATCAGAGCCTGTAAGAAAGAGACAGAAAGAGAGATAATAATTAAAAAACAGATACGGAGAAACAGAGGCTGCGTTTGATTTGGCTGCTTACATGCTGTAAGCCATGGAGGTAAGAATAACAGGAGGGAGCGTAAACCAAGCTTTTAGGCGAGGGGTATGAAGCCAGAGAAGTGAAAGGAAATCATAAGCAGCCGTCTTGGTAGTACAGTGACGAGCATAAATGAGTTCCGTTACCCGGTGAGCTACGGTGCAGAGCGGTGCAGATGAGCGCGCTACCTCTAGGTCGGTTACCGACCTACTTACAGTCACGGTCGATAAAATGTTCAAATACAGAACCGCGAACGCGTAAAAATGGTCAGTCACGCTGTATTGCTCGCGCGTGCATTTGATTAAAAGAACATATTTAATACAATTTGATACACACAATTAACATTTATTACATACAATATAACAATCATAGGTGATTATGTAATTATAATTGTATTATGCATCTGCAACTATTATTCCACCGACTAAGTATGTGTTTACTGGAATAATATAATTATAGATAATATGATAATTATAATTACAACATAATTACCTATAATTATTCTATTGTATATGAAAAATTGTTTCGCGATATTTTATAATTTTTACGATGTCGTATTATTTTCAGTATCTTATTTATAAGTAGGGGAGACCGGGGCTATCTGTCTACGAGGGCTATGTGTCCACAGTACTGCTATCTCAAGTTTCAAGAGACAGATGTCTTTACTATTGTAACAAGTAGTTGAAAAATACCCTACGTAAGATATTTAAATGTTGTTTGTTTTCTTGCGATGCCTCTCGCAGACGCTATATACGTTAAAAGAAAAGCGAAAACAATTATTCACATTTTTCGACGGTCGAAAATTTTGCTGTGCGACAGTAGTTTAACTCAAATTAAAGTAAGCAATTCATAATATTATCAGTTAATATATAGTTGTCAGGTGTGAGAAGCGTCAAATCTTAATTCCGCATTATCTAAAATTATCAACATGTTAAAGACTGAAAAACATGGTCGGGGGCTATCTGTCCTATTTTTAATGGGGCAATGTGTCCACACTTTAATGACGAATTGTTCTTTCATAAATAGATAATGGTGCGTAACTACAAAAGAAAGACTTTCCTTAAGACGGATATAAGGTAGACATATATCTAATAAAATTATATTTAGAGCGATTAAAAAAATAAAAATTGAGCGAGAATCTTTTCGTAAAAACAGCGTTAGACTTTGAAATAAATGTTCGGGCTCGCACTCGCTACTGTAAAAAAGTGACCTACGAGCAACTATTTGATCCTGCGATTCAAGAATCGTCACCAAATTGTTATTTTAAAAATACATGTCAAGTTAAATATATGAGTTTGTCTTAAATTATTGAGTATTTTCTATATCAAACGCTGCCGAGGACAGTAAAGGCCCCAAATAAAAAAAAGATTAAAGAATTGAGGGGACAAAAGAAACACATCACATTGATTTTGCAACAGACTCAAAATCAGTTTAACGCCGTATATAAAGAAAAGTCAGCTCTACGCAGGAAACTTGTCAAAAAATCTACACAAAGTGCTTACTACTTCTCTGACTCCAACGACTAGGCGGTTTTTTCAATATTATATATTAATAATAAATAATATTATAAATAAGTATAAAAATTAATATAAATAATGTGTTTTGTATTATGTGGACAGATAGCCCCTCGAATGTGGACAGATAGCCCCGCATATGGGGCTATCTGTCTACGCTTGACTTGTCCACTTAAAAAATTCGCCTCTTTAAAATGTTAAAAGATGAATGATTCTAATTATGTTTTTTTTTTAATAGCAAGGTTGAAAGGTTATACCATTAAAATTTTAGCCAAATATCTTTATTAGTTTTTTAGTAAACTTGAAAAAAGCGTGAAGTGTGGACACATAGCCCCGGTCTCCCCTAAATAAAATATTAAAATTAAAAGCTAAGTAATGTTACGGCCGATATTCCGAGCAATATATTAGGGTATTCATAAAAAGCTATATATACATTTTGAATTATAATTATCGAGTCAACGTTTCGACCTACTTGGTCTTTCTCAGGGCATTACATTCAAACTTACAAGTAATATAAATAAAAATAATTATAACTGTTAGAGTTCACATTATCAACACTGAAAATTATAGTCATCGCCGATGAACGATTACGACACGCAAAAGAAATAAGGTCAAAGCCAACTTCGAATTAAACGCCGTCACAGGCCACATAATTACAATAATTGTTACCTATTGCAATAAATCCTGATCTGAGTTGCAGTTGACGGAGATGCTAATTTCCTGCATTTTCTGTATATTTTAAAAGGTTCTTGACGCAAAACCGATCTCTACTTCCATTTAATATTGGACATGACAATTTTTCCGACGTTGAGCATGGCTGATACCAGGATCATACAGAGGACTACCCCTTTTAAAATATACAGAAAATGCAGGAAATTAGCATCTCCGTCAACTGCAACTCAGATCAGGATTTATTGCAATAGGTAACAATTATTGTAATTATGTGGCCTGTGACGGCGTTTAATTCGAAGTTGGCTTTGACCTTATTTCTTTTGCGTGTCGTAATCGTTCATCGGCGATGACTATAATTTTCAGTGTTGATAATGTGAACTCTAACAGTTATAATTATTTTTATTTATATTACTTGTAAGTTTGAATGTAATGCCCTGAGAAAGACCAAGTAGGTCGAAACGTTGACTCGATAATTATAATTCAAAATGTATATATAGCTTTTTATGAATACCCTAATATATTGCTCGGAATATCGGCCGTAACATTACTTAGCTTTTAATTTTAATATTTTATTTAGGGGAGACCGGGGCTATGTGTCCACACTTCACGCTTTTTTCAAGTTTACTAAAAAACTAATAAAGATATTTGGCTAAAATTTTAATGGTATAACCTTTCAACCTTGCTATTAAAAAAAAAACATAATTAGAATCATTCATCTTTTAACATTTTAAAGAGGCGAATTTTTTAAGTGGACAAGTCAAGCGTAGACAGATAGCCCCATATGCGGGGCTATCTGTCCACATTCGAGGGGCTATCTGTCCACATAATACAAAACACATTATTTATATTAATTTTTATACTTATTTATAATATTATTTATTATTAATATATAATATTGAAAAAACCGCCTAGTCGTTGGAGTCAGAGAAGTAGTAAGCACTTTGTGTAGATTTTTTGACAAGTTTCCTGCGTAGAGCTGACTTTTCTTTATATACGGCGTTAAACTGATTTTGAGTCTGTTGCAAAATCAATGTGATGTGTTTCTTTTGTCCCCTCAATTCTTTAATCTTTTTTTTATTTGGGGCCTTTACTGTCCTCGGCAGCGTTTGATATAGAAAATACTCAATAATTTAAGACAAACTCATATATTTAACTTGACATGTATTTTTAAAATAACAATTTGGTGACGATTCTTGAATCGCAGGATCAAATAGTTGCTCGTAGGTCACTTTTTTACAGTAGCGAGTGCGAGCCCGAACATTTATTTCAAAGTCTAACGCTGTTTTTACGAAAAGATTCTCGCTCAATTTTTATTTTTTTAATCGCTCTAAATATAATTTTATTAGATATATGTCTACCTTATATCCGTCTTAAGGAAAGTCTTTCTTTTGTAGTTACGCACCATTATCTATTTATGAAAGAACAATTCGTCATTAAAGTGTGGACACATTGCCCCATTAAAAATAGGACAGATAGCCCCCGACCATGTTTTTCAGTCTTTAACATGTTGATAATTTTAGATAATGCGGAATTAAAATTTGACGCTTCTCACACCTGACAACTATATATTAACTGATAATATTATGAATTGCTTACTTTAATTTGAGTTAAACTACTGTCGCACAGCAAAATTTTCGACCGTCGAAAAATGTGAATAATTGTTTTCGCTTTTCTTTTAACGTATATAGCGTCTGCGAGAGGCATCGCAAGAAAACAAACAACATTTAAATATCTTACGTAGGGTATTTTTCAACTACTTGTTACAATAGTAAAGACATCTGTCTCTTGAAACTTGAGATAGCAGTACTGTGGACACATAGCCCTCGTAGACAGATAGCCCCGGTCTCCCCTACTTATAAATAAGATACTGAAAATAATACGACATCGTAAAAATTATAAAATATCGCGAAACAATTTTTCATATACAATAGAATAATTATAGGTAATTATGTTGTAATTATAATTATCATATTATCTATAATTATATTATTCCAGTAAACACATACTTAGTCGGTGGAATAATAGTTGCAGATGCATGATACAATTATAATTACATAATCACCTATGATTGTTATATTGTATGTAATAAATGTTAATTGTGTGTATCAAATTGTATTAAATATGTTCTTTTAATCAAATGCACGCGCGAGCAATACAGCGTGACTGACCATTTTTACGCGTTCGCGGTTCTGTATTTGAACATTTTATCGACCGTGACTGTAAGTAGGTCGGTAACCGACCTAGAGGTAGCGCGCTCATCTGCACCGCTCTGCACCGTAGCTCACCGGGTAACGGAACTCATTTATGCTCGTCACTGTACATAACTTATCCTTCTTCTTCTTAATTTGGTAGAAGAAGAAGTTATGTATTACCAAGATGGCCACAATACGATTTCCTCTCACGTCTCCGGCTTCATACTCCGCAGTTTACGCTCCCTCCTGTTATTCTTACCTCCATGCTGTAAGCTTTATTCTATCTTCCTTCTGCATGTAGTGAGCGATAAAGATAGAATGAAGCTTACACCGCGTGATATAATAAAAAAATTGTAATATAAAATGTTAAGATTTATAATTAGTAGGATTCAACCAGACGACAAAATGACTTTATCTCGCTGGATGAAACGAGTAATCACTAATCACATCGCGCGGTTTGAGAAAGAGTCTTGTAAAACCGTACCGCTGATAAGCCTGATTCGCTGCGACGGTGTCAATGGAAATGGCACTGAAAACGATCGAATTCTCTTGCGAGGTGCCGCACTCCGCGGTCGCGCTCAACGTCGTCTGATCGCTGTTCTGACAGACCAACTGATCGCCCTCGCGGTAAACGTCGTGGTCCTGGAAAAACAATAACAGCAGCGTGAGCGCCCAAAACAAACGCAGCCAGAGAGAAAGACAGGTAGAGAAAAGAAAGAGAGAAAAGCACAAAGAGAAAAGAGACAAAGACAAACAGATAAAGAGGCAGGTAGAGAAAAAAGAAACAGAGAAGAGGAAGACAAAAAAAAACAGAGAAAGCTTCCTAAGAAGCAGTGTTCGTGTATGTACACTGATAATGGCACACTAAAGCCAGCGGCGGCAAACTAGTGGCGGCCGATTGTGATATGCAATCGACAAAAATAATCGGAACGAAACACGTTCGACGTTGGATCCGAACGCGTTCGCATCCAACGTCGAATGTGGTTGTTAGCACTAACAACACAGTCCACACACAGTCACACAGTCCACGGAACACACGGAATATACGCACCTTGATCTCGTTCGTTCGAAGTACGGAATTAGCGCTGCCCGTCACTGCCCGTGCGCCGTGCACCGTCGCCTAGTGCTGCCTCACAATCCGTTGCCATGGTAACGACAAACAGGCACACTGCACATGCGCAGATTCTAACAACGCTTCGCGAAAACAACAATTCGAAAAGAATTCTTTACGGCTACGATAAAACATTTCTTGAAGAATTCTGGATCGATATTTCTTTTGAAGTCTTAAAGAACATATATTTTTCGATCATTTTAATCTTGAGAAACAAATTCTTATGAAGTTCTTTTTGAACAGACATCCTGAAGTCTACAAGAATTCAAACACGCGAATTCTTATAGAATTAAATTCGATTACTTGTGATATCTGGGAATTCTTATGAAGTTCTTTTTGCACAGAAATCCTGAAGTCTACAAGAATTCGAACACGCGAATTCTTATAGAATTAAATTCGATTACTTGTGCTATCTGGGAAGTGATCTAAGTAAGCTGTCATCAGTATTGACGACCCAGTAGTATTCGCCTCTGTAACAAAAATCATATAATTAGTACAGTATTTTAATTGCGAAGAAAAAATTTATGTAACTTTTTCAAGATGCTTGAAAGAGCTAAGCAAACAAATTTCATTAAAGAATACAATATAATGTGTATTCTAAAAGAAAATGTAGCACACACACTTACAGATCAAGGGACACTTTTTGTAAATTCTTACAGTTAGCGAGAGCATTAATACCCTGAGATGTAATACTATGTGCGTTCAGTGAATTTATTACTTCCAAGTCACGACACGAATTTGCCAACTCTATTAGAACTGCATCATTTATACACTCTTTCCATAACTCACGTATCCGTTGATTATTTTGCAGTATTTTGCAAAGATGTTCAGTTGGTATACTTGCACCATAAAAGTTTAATGTTCCAAATTATTTAGCCCCTCGAGATACGAAAATTCTTCGTCGTCTATGCAACAATAACTTAGATCCAATTCTAAGAAAAATTTGCATTAGTTGTTATGCAATTTACCCATAATCTTGACAATTATATACATATACTATATGCATATACCTTTCAAATTTTTGCATGTCTTTGAAATTTCAAGTAGGACAGGATTTAACTGTGTTGAGAAACCATCCATGCCGCATTCACTCAATCTTAAATGCGTTAAACAGCTTCCGCAATTATTAAGAAAGTTTACGAAATCATTAACATCAAAGTAGCTTCCTGTAAGATCTAATTGCTGCAAATATTTACATCTAGGTGTAAAATAACAAAATATATCGCACATAGATTTGTCAGAGCTAATATATCGCATGTTCAAACGTGTATAGAGTAGAGGATCCCGTGTTAAAATATCAAAGCGCCTATTATTTACTTCATTCATGCGGCATAATGTTACCAGATCTAAGTATTTAAATATTTTTAGTAGTATTTCATTCTGTAAAGATAGAATATAATTAATATAATACAAAATAAATACTTTAATACTCAAAGTATTAGAGAAATGTCATTGCAATAAATATTGTGATGAGAAATAGACTTCTTAGAATACTTTACACGAAGCGCAGATAAACTGCAACATACGATGCCTTTCCGTGCTTCAAATTACTTTTATAATTAATCCTTCTTATTTCGCTGCAAATATCATCGGAACAAATTGATTTTCATTATTAACAGGAAAAAAGGATTTAAATATTATCTAATGTACAACAGTAATACCTTTTATAAATAACACAATATTTAGGAAAATGTCGTTGCAGATGAACTATATCCAAGTGTGCACTTTTTGAATCTGCTGTTAAATATTATGAACATCGTCGTGGTGTGGAGAGTACATGCTGTTAATTCTTTTTAACAGATTACTTAAACTCTCGTTAGGATTTCTAGGAAGGATCAAATCTGATGTACCGATAAGCATCACAGCATCCAGTTCTGTATAATTGTAAGATTTATGTGAGCTGTCTTTAAACACTAGTCTGAGCATTTTGGTTTTGAAGTCGCACGGATGCGATAACAGTGGAGAAAATAATCTTAATGTCGGGAGTACAATCTGAGTAGACGATTCATCCCACAACAGAATCCAGTGATTATTGGAATCTTGAGCCCAAATTTGAATTACGTTTCCAGGATTATATATTTCGTAAATAGAGACTCTGACTGATGGATATACAGCTTTATGAAACTCGATATCTTAAAAATAGAAAATATAATTATACTCTCTTCTCAACAAAAGCGTATCTTCTTTAACAATATCTTATTTATCGATTCGAATATTACATACCAATATAATTATTTTCGCTCGTCATATACCATGGAGTAAACATATTAATTATGTAATCGTTGTGTTGCCACGGAGGTATTGAAATATCCATTGATGAACCATCCTCTCTTGGCTATATTAGAAAATCGAAATGTGTCAAATAGAAAATCTTGTAACATAAATTTATAGATAGCGATTACTTTGTACAGGACAATAACAGATAATACCAGGAAATACACATACTCCGAAATCTTTTTCTCCAAAAGAACATGGTAAATGAAATTCGCCATATAAAGATCTGAATGGTCCACCAATTATGTCATAGTCAGTATAGGATATTAGACGGAGAGCTGGCTACGAAAATTAAAAATGATAAGGTGCAGTCAAAATTTGTATATGAAAACCCTCCTTACTATTTGAAAAGCACGTAGCACTGCAGCCAGAAGTCGCTCCCGGGGAGAGAATTAAGCGTGGGCGGGCGGTCAAACGCGTTTATTTTTAATCAAAATAAAATCTTTAAGTGCAGTTCTGATATTTTGTGAAGTTGTAGTTTTTAACTGTAGAAATTACGGAAAATTATTGCCAGAAGTCTAAGCCGGGGCTAAAACGTTGCCAGAAGTCGGTAAACTTGTAAAAAAATTGTTTAAATTTTAATGACAAGGTGCAGTTCTGGCAATTTTGTTTTTATATTATTTAAGGCTTAAAAAAATTGAATATTAATTGCCAGAAGTCAAAACGATGGCTAAGTATGTGAAAAATGATAATATCGTAAGAAGTCGGTAAAACGGAAAACGATTCTTTAAAATTTAAATAATAAGGGGCGAAAAATAAAATTAAATCGAGAAGTTTCGAAACGCTTGGAACTATTCTTTAGCTCACGGGTATATCACATTTTTCAAATTCCATAGCAGCTCGTCAGCGATGGTCTAAAAGCCATGGGATAAGATCAGCGATTATGTCGTATGTTTATGAAATATATGGCCTTAAAAAAGCTCAAGACATCACATCTGAGTTGGAAAAACATCAAATAAAATTTACAGTTGAACGCATTTCTTGAAGTGTTAAGAAATAATATTAATCCATTTGATAGCAAAAAACTAAATCATGATAAGTTATATAATATCAGTACAGGGCGTTGTGCCTCTGACAGTGTCGCTAATTTTTTACTGAAAGTTGAAGAAACTGGTGAATTGCAAAGAAAACAGTTTATCACTAAATGTGCTGAAAATATTGACAGTTTTGAAGCCCCTTTAAAACAGAATAAAATTTTAAACTTCTCTAGCAGTCATGAAAAGAAAAAAGTGATTGTAAATAATAAAGTTCAAGAAGTTTGTCTGCAACGTGATCTTTTCGGACGTATATGCTAGCTATTTCTATGGAAAATAATACAGATATTGAAAAAATTTTAACTTTTCCAATTACTCCAATACCAATGTCGTTATGCTATATAGATGGATCGATTTTCAAGACAGATAAGTCCAGTTTGATGAAATGCCTGCAGGTTGAAAGTACTGCGCCTACGCATACTGACGTCCTCTTGTTCGATGGATTTTTTTTACTTCATTGTATTAAAGAAGTTCCTAAAACATTTGGCGGTATTTCAAAAAAAATACTGCAAATAATAATGATTACAAATAATAATGCGTCAAGTATTCATCTTATTTTTGATCGATATTGCCAACCATCCATCAAAGATTATGAGCGCTGTATGCGAGGAAGACAAGCAAATGACCGTGACTACGTTATCTCTGGACCGCAGCAAGTAAGGCCCACCGACTTCGCAAAGGAACTTAGGAATGACAATTTTAAAACAGCTCTTGTTTCTTTTTTAATAACTCACTGGGAAAGCGACGAAGTCGCTCCCTTTATTGGTAATAAGAAGATTTTATTAAATTACGTTGTTTGTTATAAATATGAGGTCAATAGTAACAAAAACGTAATTAAAACCACAAGCCATGAATTTTCATGTCTCTCGCATGAGGAAGCGGATACAAAAATTGTATTCCATGCTACAAATATTGATTATGCTGCAAACATAACAATTAGATGTTCTGATACGGACATATTAATTATTATGCTCGGAAACATGCATCATCGTAGAAGCCAAAGTAACATTTGCATAGAATGCGGTGTGTCAAATAAGCGACGTATAATTGATGTAAATAAATTATACAATTTACTTGGAGATGAGTTATGTAAAGCTTTACCTGGCTTCCACGCATTCACCGGCTGTGATTATAATCCAGCGTTTTTCAGAAAAGGCAAGCAACGCCCCTTTAAAATATTATCTCAATCGGAAAAATACACAAAAGCTTTCTCAGATTTAGGAAACATATCGTGTAACAAGGACAAAGTTTTTCAAGTACTAGAAATTTATACGAGTCACTTATACGGAATCACATCGAAAAAACGAATTCAATTAGTCAATAGTGCTCGATTTGAGATGTTCTTAAGAAATTATAAAATAAAAGATATTAATGAGCCCTTTCAAAAAAAATTATTTAAAAATTTCGACGCATCCAGTTTGCCTCCTTGTCAGTCAGAACTACGACAGTAATTTGAAAGGGCGAGATACATAGCAAATATCTGGTCAAATTCACACTTAAAAGTACCAACGGATCTCGAACCTACTGATTGTGGCTGGGTAGATCAAGAATCCATGTACGATTTTAAATGGTTTGATGGGCCTCAATTACCGTCAACAGTCAAAGATGTTATAATAAATTACGAAGAATCTGAAGATAAAGTATTTAATTATTATACATGATACATACTTTTCATTGTACAACAGTTTTTATAAAAATGTTAATTTATGTTCCAGATGATGAATCTGATATTGATTATACCGCGACGAGGATATTGATGATCAGTCATATTGTGAATGTTAATAATAAAAATACTATTTTTATCCTGTAAAGAGAGAATATATTATTTTTGAAGTAATTATTAATATTTTTGTGTTATTTATATCTATCCTTCGTTTTGCTGCTTGTAATTTATCTGTAATTCATCAAAAGTTTTATTTATAAGAAGATAATTTGCCAGAACTGCACCTTATTATTTAAATTTTAAAGAATCGTTTTCCGTTTTACCGACTTCTTATATTATCATTTTTCACATACTTAGCCATCGTTTTGACTTCTGGCAATTAATAACCAATTTTTTTAAGCCTTAAATAATATAAAAACAAAATCGCCAGAACTGCACCTTGTCATTAAAATTTAAACAATTTTTTTACAAGTTTACCGACTTCTGGCAACGTTTTATCCCCGGCTTAGACTTCTGGCAATAATTTTCCGTAATTTCTACAGTTAAAAACTACAACTTCACAAAATATCAGAACTGTACCCAGGTAGCAAACATAAGTCATTTTGACGTCAAATTTTGGTCAGTCACTGACCATTTCTGACGTCACTAACTGATGGCATAATGACGTTAAAATGACGGTCTAATGTCACAGACAATTGACGTCATTTTCTGACGTCTTAATGACGGCAAAAATAGGTCCATTGCACGACATACCGGTTTCTAGAAATGTTTTTTTATGAAATTATAATGTTAAAATGTCTACTTAATAAACGTTTATTTAAAAATGTTCTTTTTCTTTATCTAAAAAAAAAAAAAAAAAAAAAAGCTTCTTTAACTGTTTCGTTACATGCTCTCAAGGCGGTCACCCATCCTAGTACCGTACCGTGCCCGTGTCGCTTGACTTCGATGATCCAGTGGACAGTGACGATTTTCTCACCCTGATGCTTCCTTATTAACTGTACTTGTCTATAACAGGTACATCTTTAACGTGTTCAAAAATCTTGTAATGATAATCTTCTTGATAGTTATAACACTGCATGAAATAGTTATTATAAAACTATAATCACACGCAACTACATCCACTTATACCATAAATTCGCCACTTCAATCATAAAGTTGCGAAACAAACATATTGTAGTTAATTTTGTGGTTTTTATTTTATTATTACTTTATTATACAACCCAGGTAGCAAGCACATGTCATTTTGACGTCAAATACTAGTCATGTTTGTACAAATGACGTCAAATGACCAAAAAGCGACTATGTCTTTAAAAATGACATTATTCCGACGTCATTCCATAACGTCATTATGACGTCTATTTTTAGTCATTTTTGGTCTATGACATCGGCGACTAATAATGGACGTTTATAAGACGTCATTTTTTAGACCATCTAAAGACGTCATTTTAAAGACGTCTTAAAGTCGTCCAAATAAGGTCTTTTTGTAATATAACTATTTTTACTTCTTAATATTGTATAATAAAGTAATAATAAAATAAAAACCACAAAATTAACTACAATATGTTTGTTTCGCAACTTTATGATTGAAGTGGCGAATTTATGGTATAAGTGGATGTAGTTGCGTGTGATTATAGTTTTATAATAACTATTTCATGCAGTGTTATAACTATCAAGAAGATTATCATTACAAGATTTTTGAACACGTTAAAGATGTACCTGTTATAGACAAGTACAGTTAATAAGGAAGCATCAGGGTGAGAAGATCGTCACTGTCCACTGGATCATCGAAGTCAAGCGACACGGGCACGGTACGGTACTAGGATGGGTGACCGCCTTGAGAGCATGTAACGAAACAGTTAGAGAAGCTTTTTTTTTTTTTTTTTTTTTTTTTTTTTTTTTTTTAGATAAAGAAAAAGAACATTTTTAAATAAACGTTTATTAAGTAGACATTTTAACATTATAGTTTCATCAAAAAAACATTTCTAGAAACCGGTATGTCATACAATGGACCTATTTTGCCGTCAATAAGGCGTCGGAAAATGACGTCAATTGTCTGTGACATTAGACCGTCATTTTAACGTCATTATGCCGTCAGTTAGTGACGTCAGGAATGGTCAGTAACTGACCAAAATTTGACGTCAAAATGACTTATGTTTGCTACCTGGGAATATTAAGAAGTAAAAATAGTTATATTACAAAAAGACCTTATTTGGACGACTTTAAGACGTCTTTAAAATGACGTCTTTAGATGGTCTAAGAAATGACGTCTTATAAACGTCCATTATTAGTCGCCGATGTCATAGACCAAAAATGACTAAAAATAGATGTCATAATGACGTTATGGAATAACGTCAGTATAATGTCATTTTTAAAGACATAGTCGCTTTTTGGTCATTTGACGTCATTTATACAAACATGACTAGTATTTGACGTCAAAATGACATGTGCTTGCTACCTGGGTACTTAAAGATTTTATTTTGATTAAAAATAAACGCGTTTTACCGCCCGCCCACGCTTTCCTCCCCGGGAGCGACTTCTGGCTGCAGTGCTACGTGGTTTTCAGATAGTAAGGAGGGTTTTCATATACAAATTTTGACTGCACCTTATCATTTTTAATTTTCGTAGCCAGCTCTTAGACTATACCCAGGTAGCAAGCACTCGTCATTTTGACGTCAATTGACGTCAAAAGTCCGTCATTTTGACGTCTTTTGACGTCAATTGACGTCAAAATGACGAGTGCTTGCTACCTGGGTATGCTATCATTCTGAAATATTTTCTTCACAAATTGATAGACAAAGTCAACACTACCCTTTTGTCTTACGGATACTCTGCCGATGTAGGGATATCGACTACAACTCTCGCAATATAAAGGCACATTGAAGTAAGTGTATGCGGTTAGACGTAAGCAGTAAAAGTAGACCAACTACAATCGATTATTCTTGGATTGTAAAAATCTCATTATAGTCAATAGTTCTGCACTGCTTACGCGTCTTACATCTACTCTTATGACTATTGTAGAATGGAACTTTATAGTCATTTAGAAATTAAGCGTAATTAAGTCTGGCGAATGTGAGCAATCTAAATTGTGTAATTTTTTGTACTTTCTTTTGTGCTCGTGCACGTGTGTGTAGAAGGTGGTGGTAGAAGAACACAGAGATATTTCAGGTTTATAAAAGAACATTTTTCTACATTAACAAAATTAAAAAATAACTGTTATTTTCTTTAAAATAATAAATTATTTAATAATGATATTCAACACACACATGCAGACTTATGTAATAATGTCAGTACTAGCAATGCGAATTCTCGGAAGCAAGATAAACTTATTGTTAGATTATACATATAATCTTAACGCTATAATTATAAATATATATAATATTATAATGCACTTTAGCATATGCTAAAAAAGCAAGGATTATTATTCTCCATATTTTTTGTCTTTTTTCAGAGAGCAAATATAATATCCGATTATCAACCGATCTTTTATCTCATTTTCCGATACACGTTATAACATGTATCACCACGTGGTACAGTAGTGTGTTTCACACGGTAGAAGAAACTAAAGAAAACACTAAAGAAAAAAAATTGCAAAATTTAAATTGCTTACGTTCGCTACACTTACCTACGCTTACGCTTTTAAATGACTAAAATTTTTCAAAATATATTTTTTTATTTATTTAATGTATATCTTTTATCTCATTTTTTGATATAGGTTGTAGCAATCTAACAATAAATCGCACAAAAGATCACACAGTGAATATAAGAATTAATTATCTACTGGAACTAGGAACTGAATCAAAAAATTAAGCAAAAAAACTAATTTCTATCGATTTTCATACTGCTTAAGGGTCGGCAGGAGACACGGCCGAACTCAGGTACATTCGGGTGCACTTTATGCACTAAGTGCCTTTAAACTGCACTTTAACTCTGTATTTTATTTATTATAAATTTTAAAGAGCAAAAATGCAAAATCGGGCTCTGTAGCGGATTGCATTATTATATAAAGAGTATATAAAAAAAATTCACGAATCTATGTAACTTATTTTAGGAGAAATCTGCAGATTTCTGTGTCTTCTGCCGACCCTTAATTTGCTCCTTCATAATATGCATTTTTCATAATTTGCTCCATTTTACTTTTTTTATAAATAAATGATAAAGTTAATAACAATGTAAACATTAATATAAGCGAAAATCATTAGAATTTGTAGATTCGCAAGGTACAGAAAAATTGCTCCCTTTTCGTTTGAATTTGCTCCAAATTTACAAACTAATTATCTACAGTATTTATTAAGAAAAACGTAAATAATTGCTTTATGCAGTTTGGAGGTTATCAAGAAATTGTGCGCATGCGCAGTATTTAACGCCTGCGCAACAGAAATCAAGCGCGCCATTTTTTAAATTATTCATTTTTCTTTAATTTGCTTTATACAGTTTGCGAGATATCAAAATTATCAATCCATTAGAATTGGTAGATTCTCAAGGCACAGACAAATTGCTCCATTCTTGTTTCAATTTGCTCCACCTTTAAAAACTAATTATCTACAGTATTTATTAAGAAAAAAATAAAAATTATTGTTTTATGCATTTTGCGGGATATCAATCGTTAGAATTTGTACATTCTCAAGGCACAGACAAATTGCTCCATTCTTGTTTCAATTTGCTCCACCTTTAAAAACTAATTATCTACAGTATTTATTAAGAAATAAATAAAAATTATTGCTTTATACATTTTGCGGGATATCAAGAAATTGTGCCCATGCGCAAAAGTATTGGCTGCGTTCAGCAGAAGTCAGCGCTTAATAAGCGCTTTGGGCTGATTGGATTAAATTTGTAGATCCAGAAGAATAGTCCTATCTCAATTAAGGGTTGGTTTATAATAGCCGTAACTGTTGATTTAAGCCGTAATCTTTAAGAAATTGACTAATCACAGTCGAATGTGAGAAGAATAAAGGCTGATTTATAGAGGCCGTAACCGTTGATTTAAGCCGTAATCTTTAAGAAATTGACCAATCACAGTCGATTATTCTTCTCACATTCGACTGTGATTGGTCAATTTCTTAAAGATTACGGCTTAAATCAACGTTTACGGCCTCTATAAATCAGCCTCAATTGACTGTGATTGGTCAATTTCTTGAAGATTACGGTTTAAATCAACGGTTACGGCTATTATAAAGCCCGTGTCACACTACGTATCGCGGACGCGGATCGGATTGAGATTGCGGATCGCGGATCGTAATCTAGCCAATCGTAGACGAGCAGCTCATCTGTGATTGGCTGAATTCCGATCCGCGATCCGTAATCCCAATCTGATCCGCGTTCGCGATACGTAGTGTGACACGGGCATAAACCAACCCTAAGATGTAAAAAGGTTTGTTCGCGTCACATGCCCCACCATGCTCCTACTCACTCCAACGCACTTCAAAAACTCATCTGCTCCAATCGCAACCTTTTACTCGTGATCCAAGTGCTCTCTGGTGTATATTGGAGTATGCGACGCGAACAAACCTAAAGTCTAAAGATGGGTTTTCATGGGCAGTGAAATGCTGCAGCAGCGAGCAACAGTTTAGTAATTTCTTAGAAAATTCCTAGGAAATTATTAAATTTTCCTAGAAATTATTAAACTTTTCTAGAAATTACTTATCATCACCTGACAAAGTTTGAAGAATTTGGCATTTTTTCTTCTAAGGGGTCATACAACCTTAAGTCCATATCTACAATAGCTGTAGTAAGCCTCAAGATGTAAGAAATTGACCAATCACAGTCGATTATTCTCCTCACATTCGCCTGTAATTGGTCAATTTTTTGATATCCCGCAATATGCATAATGGAATTATTTAAGTTTTCCTTAATAAATACTGTAGATAATTAGTTTTTAAAGGTGGAGCAAATTGAAACAAGAATGGAGCAATTGGTCTGTGCCTTGAGAATGTACAAATTCTAATGATTGATATCTCGCAAAATGCATAAAACAATAATTTTTGTTTTTTTCTTAATAAATACTGTAGATAATTAGTTTTCAAAGGTGGATCAAATTGAAACGAGAATGGAGCAATTTGTCTGTGCCTTGAGAATGTACAAATTCTAATGGATTGATAATTTTGATATCTCGCAAACTGTATAAAGCAAATTAAAGAAAAATAAATAATTTAAAAAATGGCGCTCTCGATTTCTGTTGCGCAGGAGCTAAATACTGTGCATGCGCACAATTTCTTGATAACCTCCAAACTGCATAAAGCAATCATTTACGTTTTTCTTAATAAATACGGTAGATAATTAGTTTGTAAAGGTGGAGCAAATTCAAACGAAAAGGGAGCAATTTTTCTGTACCTTGCGAATCTACATATTCTAATGATTTTCGCTTATATTAACGTTTACATTGTTATTAACTTTATCATTTATTTATAAAAAAAAGTAAAATAGAGCAAATTATGAAAAATGCATATTATGAAGGAGCAAATTTAGCAGATTTTTTTCATGTATCGTAAGTTTCATTACTGTAGAGGTCGCTGGCTGGGAGCTTGTGGGTGCGCCAAACCCGTCTCTCGTGGTGGGGGCTCAGCCAATCGCCATGCAGGGTGTCGCTGGGGTTATTTGTGAGGGCGCTGATCTCTCGGCGCGAGGCGCGCATGCGCAGAGAATCGCGGCGGTATCGTCTGTATCGCGGGAAATTCAAATGCTAGGCGCGATCCTAGGCTACGTTTACATAACGTACAAGCTTTGGCGTATCCTGATCTGTCAGGTCGGGGACTACGACCGTCGTATATCGCTATACGCCATGTTATGTGCTTTGGCCCTAACACGCATTACAGCACGTAGCGCACAAAATGTCCAACTTCATAGCTCGCATGCGATTTGACATGAAAAAACGCAGTGTCCCTGGGCTTTAGAAACATATAGGGTGCTATAAATTTTAAAATATTCAGATATAGAAGGCGATAAAGCATAAAACAATCTCCGAAATCCTCACCTATATTTTTCAAACCGTGCGATTTCTTGTTTTGCACAAACATCCTTTTTTATTACGATACATAGCTTATACATACATACATATTTCTTATATATACTCTAAGGATACGGATATCACTGCTTATCCTGTCAATAAATCGAGCATAAATCATAACAGAGATTTGTGTTGTATATCTTAATGAGTAGCGTTATTGCGTCGTCCTCGTCTCTTGCGACTGCCACCAGATGGACGATTTGACGAAGCCCACTGCTCGTAGAAACGTTCGGCTTCGAGCCATTCCTGATACTTGTACCACCATTCTTCCCATTTGATATAATCATCGAGAGTGAGGTCACGTAGATATCCTCTTGCCTTGTAATAATCATATCGGACGCGCACATCGTCCCAGCACTCGAAACCTCTTGGTCCTTGCGCCAGAAGTGACTCAGGATAATGTCCGGGAGGAGGCGAATCGTAGCCTAGGCGCGCAATTCTCTCCTCACCTTCTATAACAACTTTCATCGCGTTCTCGCCATCTTTCGTGATGCGCATATTTTCCATGTCCCTACGATCCACACTCCATTGCGCCATCTTACCAAATCTATGGAAATGCAAAAGCATCGTTATCACTTAGTAGAAAAACGTTATGATTAATAGAATCAAAATAAACTTAAATATTCCAAACTTATTTGAGTTTTGTAATATTGAATAATTTTGTCAGTACCGTTCAGATAATGTCATTTTTGGTGGCCCGACATGAGATGTAGTCGAGGAACTGTCGCTATCGTCACTAGGTGAAGATTCTGGTGGAGGTCGCATTATTTGTGATGCTCCATGACTTGTATGTGTCTTTTCTACTTTTACTGGTTTACGTATCTGCACAATTTTAATAGAAGTATTCCTGATATGCATAAATTCTAATTTCGAAAAAAAAATACTGTTATACATAATGTAATATGCAGGGTGCGGCACTTAAAGTGTTACAAGCTGTTATCTCTGAAAGTAGACATTACACTAAGAAATGTCTTAGATAAAAGTTGAAAGGTTGCAAGGAACACATAAGTGTGAGTAATTCGTTTTACATTGGGTGTAGATGTCAAGCTTATGTAAGTCATTTAATTTTTAAAATAGAAACCCCTATTTTTTATTGTACCATCTTTTTCTATTAATTAATTTAACCAACTTTTGTCTAAAACACTTTTTATTTGTCTAATATTTTTTGAAATATTTAAGGAAAACTTGGTAACTTTATCAATATTTAATTTACGATATCTCGACGACTGTTTGTCCGAGGGAAAAGTGGTACAGGACTTTTTGACTTGATTTGGTCTCAAAAATATGATGTTACAATAGTATCGCAACTTTTTTAAATATTTGTGTATACACAAAAGCTCCAAGATGTCTACACAAATATTTGAAAAAGTCCTGTATCACTTTTCCCTCCGACAAACAATTATCGAGGTATCATAAGCTAAATATTGGAAAAATTATCAAGTTTTCCTTAAATATCTGAAAAAATATTAGGCAAATAAAAAAGTGTTTCAGACAAAAGTAGTTCAAGTTAATTAGAAATGATAGTAAAAATGATTAGTAGAAATTAGTAAAATAATACAATAAGAAATGGGGGTTTTTAGTTAAAAAATTTGACTTGGGCTCAACATGGGCCCCAAACCAAAATCTAATAAGATCAACTATATTAGCCCTCTTTGAACTCTCCAATTTTTATTTAAAACATTTTTTTTAAATGTATTGTTTAAGAGATATTTAAGTCAAAATAAGCAAAAAATTCATATAAACGTGTGTCCAAAAATTCATTATTTTCACATTACAATCATATTTAAAGGAACACAAAGGATGGTTCACCAGTGGTTCCCCCTAGTGTCATGTTTTTGGGGCCATCTAAAATAAGTCGTCTACTCCTGGCCTGTTGACAACATTATCTTCGTCAGCGCATTGAAAACGGGTTCAATGAAATACGCAACACATCGGAAAGCGTGTTTGTGGAAGAATGAGAAGGCGGGCGAAGCAGAGTATTTTGGCCGGAAATCGCGTCTTTAAGCATTTGCTTTAAAATTTGTTTTATATCAATTTCATTTTCTACTGTATTGTGTTATAGTAAATTTGGTTAGACGCACCAGTGTGCACATTAAAGCCGTTGTACACAAATTAACGTAAAGTGTATGTTTAATATAAACGGGTTAAATTACGAAATCCTCAATATTCTTTATTGTACTATTTGGTAAAATATGTATTAGGCAATTTTATCAGTCGAAATATTTGCATTTTACTTTAAATATTAGAGATTAAATCAGTGTACAACGGCTTTAATGTGCACTGAGTGCGCACTGGTGCGTCCAACCAAATTCGCTATTAGAAATAAAATAATACGCTTTGTAATTGTCTGAAGTTTCAACTCAACATGACTGTAATATGAAAACGATGCATCTTGGGACATACGTTTATATTACGTTTATGAACTTTTTGGGCACATTTTAATAAATAAAATACACCGCTGAAGTAGCGGCCCATATTTATGTATACGGAGTGTTCCAGGTCAGGTCAATAAAATTTTAGGGTCTTATAGAAAATTGAATTTGGATAAAAAAGTTTCTATAAACATAGGTCTGGAAACGCTTTGTGTTAAAAAGTTATAGCTAATGGACTTCGAAAAATTACGTTGTTTTATGATTTTTAAAAATAACCAACCCTTTATTCATTTGAAAAAAAAAAAAAATAAATAAATAAATCTGACAGGTAATTCAATACCAATCTAAATTACACCAATTTCATTTACTTCTGTGTGATAAGGTGTTCAAAAGAAAATAAGCTCAAAACAAAAAAAGCAGAAACTTTAAATTACGTAGATGCCAAAACTCCATTAATGAATAGGGACATCATTTTGAACATATTTAATAATTTAGTTGAAAATTATTTTTCTTTTACTTTTAATAAAATTTTCCTGAATTATCTCATTGATGTAACCTTTGTATTATCCCTTTTTAAGTCAAATTTTTAACGAAGCGTTTCCGGACCTAATGTTTATGGAAACTTTTTTGTTCCAAACTCAATTTCCTATAAGAGACCCTGAAGTTTTATTGACCTGATCTGGACCCTGTATATGCAGGGTGTCTCTGAACTCAGTGGCAAACTGGTATAGCGGCTTAAACACATAAAAACAAGTCAAAAATGTATAATAAACGTATGTCCAAATCTGAACAATTTCGGAGTTGTAAGATATTGAAGTTGCTTTCGCAAGAAAAACAAAGTAAATGTTGTTTAATGTTCTTTATTATGTTTAAAACTTTACAAAATGAGCTCAAAAATTCCTCTGTCAACTTCAATACACTTTCTAGGACGAATTAATAAACTGTTTCAAACTTTTTGAAAAATATGTTTGGAGTTTCGCGAACGACATTGACAACATTAAGTGTCAGTTGCCACAGCTGCTCTGAATCGTGGATGAATTTTTGAGTACCTTTTGTAAAGCTTTAAAAAGAATAAAGAATTTTACCTATAAAGAATTAAACATTTGTTTTTTACGAAAGCAACTTCAATACCCTATAACTCCGAAACCGTCCGGATTCGGACTTATGTTTATTAGACATTTTCGACTTGTTTCCATGTACTGAAGCCCTACCAATTTTGGTACTTAGTTCAGGGACACTCTGTATATGCAAAGTGGACCATTTCAATCAATACATTGTAATATCTCATAACCTTTACGTTTGAGACAAAAATGTTTTAGATAAAAGTTGGCATGGTTTGAAGAGGGCCACATGATGAAAATATGGACTAAACTCTTCAAGGTCGTCTCAAATTTTTTAAACCACCTTTTTAAATTTTGAAACCCCCTATTTTCCATATCATATTCTTGTAGCTGACTTTAAGACTTTTTCAAAACACTATAATAAAGACAACAGTCGTTTAATAAAGCACTATAATAAAGCTCTCTTTCGTTAAGAATTTCCTGAGATGTTTCAAAGTTTGTCACAATATTTTTAATATAAAATATGAACTATCTCATGAAGTATTCACTTTTCGATTGTCATCGATTGTCGAAGTATCAACTTTACCTTGATACTTTTGTACGTAGAATAATGAAAGAAATCGATTGTAAAAAAAAAATTATTTAAAAAAATTTGATTACATTTTGTAGACGTATTCAATTTAGCAAAATTGCAAACGTAAAAATTAACATTATTCGATTTTTTTCATTAGGGGTTTAAAAATTTTGAGGCAACCTTGAAAATATCACTCAGGGTTAAGTCCATATGTCTATCATGTGGTCCCCTTCAAACCATGCAATTTTTGTCTAAAACGTTTTTGTCTGAAACATAAAGGCTACGAGATATTCCAGTGGATTGATTAAAATGGCTCACCCTGTATAGCATTTAAGGAACTATCAATATATAACTTTATATTTGTTAAATACAAAACATTTGCGAGAAAATCTTTCTCTATAGGATTAATTGTTACAAGTCTCATAGAGAATAGACATAGAAAAAAATGATAAGGATTAAAGAACGATAAGAAATGGTTATTTTACCAATGAGATAGGATCTGGTACTCGTGGATCCTCTGGTAATCTGCTATGATGTTTCTCTTTACGACGAACCTTGGCTTCTTTCTCCTTGAGGTTCTTGTAATCCTTCTGATGACGTAGTGGCGGTTGCGGCGCTGGCGGTGGTGTACGCGGTCGTGGTAGAGGCGGCGACCGCGGTCTAGTACGCGGCTGTAAGGCTCGCGAACTAGATGCAATAACTTCTTTGGGATGTGCCCTAGTTCGTATCGGACTGATCGATCTCGAATGCGAGCGAGATGGTGGCGCGACGCGTCGTCGTTCTTTCGGTGAACAGACGGAACATGATCTGTCGGAACATGTGCTACCCGTGCTGGAACTGCGAGCAGTCGGTCTATTTTTATTGTGCTCGCGGGAAGAACGTTCGCGCGGTGATCGTGGACTCCTCGTTCGAGGACTGCGCGGTCGTGGACTGTGAGGACTGCGCGACCTCGGGCTTCTCGGACTCTTAGGATGTCCCCTGCTAGGTTCGGTACTACTGCCAACGTATAACTCTTTGTATCCGCTATGACGCCATCTATTCGGATCTCGCTCCTCCGCTTCCAACAGCTTCTTGTTCCAGTAGCTCGATTGTGACTCGCGTGCTTTTCGCATTACATTGTCTATCTCTTTTCGCTTGCTCGAACTCTCGCCATGTGGTCTGGATTGTGATACGCTCGTATCCATTCGCAGCCTGCTCGAATTACTGCTGCTACCGCCTCTTCTTCTGTCATAATCTCGGGATGACATCTCTAAGGATTTAATTTTTAGAGAAATTTAATTTTTATGATGCATTATCTAATTAGAATAAAATATATATTATTAATATATATTATTAAATTATATTCAAATGATCAAGTGTTTGTCTTTTACGAAAGGACATAAAACATGGATCAAATGTGTTTTAATGTAAAATAAACAATTTTGGAAACATTATTAGATATAAAATTAATAGATACATTTGTAAAATTATAGATTAAAACATATTTACCTTATAAGTAAAGATATAAGATGGAAGACGAAGGTACAGCAAAAAATATCTTGTCAATCTAGGCACACCAGTGTAATAATGCCAAGATTAGTAATATTAATCCTTCATATGTTGCATCTATAAGGATAATGTTCCAAACTGCCGCAAACGTGCCAAAAGACCATTGGATGTATCAGAAGCACTCGTCCTTAAGATCGACTGGCCTAGGTGAAAAATTCTACATGTCACAAATCTGATACAAACGTCATACAAGTCGAGAGACGTTAAAAGTTAGCATTCTTTAAGGTGCATTTTTTGGGGATTTTGTTTTCTCACGTGAATCCGATTCTTTTTTTTTGCGACAATCCACAAATATGTGTGCGTGATACGTCTTCGTTGCGAAGCGCGCATCGCCGGTATGCGATGCCTTACCATCGGTGTCACTCACCGCGTGTCCATGAGATCCATGCGTGTCGCGGATGTTCCGCGCGCGAGTCAAACCGCGGTTAGAGTCCCGCGCGAGGAACTCGAGATTATCTCGCTCGCTCGCTCGCTCGCTCGCTCGCGCGCGCGCGAGCACACGGGATCGCCGACAGCCCCGGGGCCACGAGCCGCGAAGATCGAGCGTCGCAACATAAACGATCGCGATTGCGACGTCGCGCGCCAAGTCGCGCGCGTTCGTCTCCGGGTATACGGCCCGAATAACACGCCGAATAACACGCTGCATCGGCGATGACGACAGCAACAGCGGCACTCGCGACGATGGCGGGTGTAGCACGTCAATTTAGTATCGACGCTTAGTCGAACGGATGAATCCGTATCCGATCGGGTTCGGTTCATGCCACGGGAATAAGTGTCATCTTCGCAGGCATCGCCTTCGTGACGGCGACAGAAAGTAGAAGGGCACATCGCCGGCCGATTCATGATCACTCGCGACCCGACTTCCTACTTCGACCTCTTCTATGGATGTCTATCCTTTTATTAGCGGGACAGTGTCACTTGAACGTGGCGCCCAAAGCGATCGGATGGCGCTACACAGTACTCTGCATACATCGAAGCCCTTGCGCGGAAAGACCGCGGCGAACGACGACGATCGTACGTGGCCCCGACAGGGGACACTGTGCTTGAAGGGAGCGTTACCCGGGTAACGCTACAGTCCCCTGCCGCGACGGGATGCTTCGACTGCTTTGAGAGACTCACCCGTTCGAAAGAGAGCTTGTGATTGGTATAAAGCGCGTTTGCGCACTCACTCGCCCGCTTGCCCGCGTCACACACACACACAAGCCCTCTTTGCTCCATTTTAGAAAAGCAAGGTCGACGGCATCTCTCTCGTTCCCACTCTTTCTCTCTCCCTCTCTCCCTTCCTCCCTCTCTCAATCTCTCTTTCTCACGCGCATTTTCTCTCTTCCTCACTCACTTATTTACACGCATTTACACACCACACTCACTCGCTCACTCACGCTCTTTCTCTCTCTCTCACACACACACACACGACACACACACACACGCACACGCACACACACACTTTCTCTCTCTCTTTCTTTTTCTCCTGCTAGTATCAACCTCTTGCCACCACAGAACACCGATTAGTATGCAAACTATGAAATTTGGATACTTCAGTTTTTCTTGCAAGCGCATTTACTCACGACTGCCGTTCGTTACAACTCGTGTCCGAACGGACGAAACGACGGAGTGACACGGCATTCAGGGCGACGTCAAAAATCAATTGCCCAAATCTAGCGTACGTCTCGCGCGACTCAATTCGACCCGCGAATGATACTTTTATGTCGGAAGCCCCGCGTCTATCACGCGGGACGAACGGACACTCACTTTTCTTAACGCGACGACCCGATTACTTGTTTTTTCTGGTACGTATCCCGGCGATTCGCTCTCGCGTGATGTCGAATATGTTCACAATGGACTTTTATAGGAGAGGTTCTCCGTCACTTAGCCATTAACCGTCGAGCGCGAAGACATAGATGGCGAGCTTGATCCTCCGTTGCTAGAGTCCCTATATAAAAGTGGGTTTTCATGGGCAGTGAAATGCAGCGAGCAGCAGTTTAGTAATTTCCTAGAAATGTTTGTCTCATTTCCGGCGTAAGTCCCAGTCTACAATGACTACGTTTACACGGCGGCTTATAAGCCGAAGTTATAACTGCCGTATACTATCCGATCCAAAACTTTTCTTCTTTTTATCAATATGATTACTTAAATATGAGCCTCTTTCATACTATAAACATTTGAATTAATCTCTTTTGATATATACATACTAGAAAGTGTAGTTTAAAATCAAAAGAAGCTCTTATTTAAATGATTATTATGATCAAAAGAAGAAACGTTTTGGATCGGATAGTATACGGCAGTTATAACTTCGGCTTATAAGCCGCCGTGTAAACGTAGTCAATGTGTGCTTTTCATTTAGCGACTCAAGTCGACACAAGCGTCATTCTGTCTCTTTTCAACATCCAGTGAGCAACAAAGATAGAATGACGCTTGTGTCGACTTGTCTACAATCAGTCGTATGTCGGAGTCGGATGTCGCAATGTAGCCGATGGTCCAATGAGGAAAATTCGTTTCCGAAAGAGAAATTCTCTCATTGGACCATCGGCTACGTTGCGACATTCGACTCTGACATATGACTGATTGTAGACCGGGCCTAACAGGAAAGCACCTAATGCCGGGTCTACAATGGGAGTCGCAAAGTCGTGAGTCGCAAGAATTGACCAATCACAGTCGATTATTCTTCTCAAATTCCATTGTGATTGGTCAATTCTTGCGACTCACGACTTTGCGACTCGCATTGTAGACCCCGCATTTTAGACGTTAGAAGTAAACAAATCAGCCAATCACAGTCAAGAACTTAAGGCACGGCCCTAAGCGGTAGCGAATACATACCGTGTCTATTCCGAACGCAGCCTTAAGCCCCTTGCACAATGCCAGGCAACAGGCAATAGGAACAGGGAATAGAAATCAGAAATCATGTATAAATGCAGAATAAACAGTGACATAGGCAATAGACATAGAGTTTTCGCCCCGTTGGAAATTCTGGGCCTATTGCCTGTTGCCAACCAATCATAGCATTCGAATTTTTTAGGTTGTAATTAACGATTTTTTGGTTATTTCCACCTCATAGAAGTTAGCCGGACAACTTCGACTTATGACATTTTTTTTTATACGAATCGATTGTTAGTCGATTGTTTGTTATTGATTGTTAGACTAATTAGAACGTTTGTTAGTTAATAGTTTTTACGTAATCACGAAAATAATTTTTAGTGTTAATTTAGCCGGTAAATATAGAATCTTTACAATTTTCGGTTCAAACCGGGGTCAATCGATGCGGAATCGTTTGTTAGTTCCGAATATATTAATTAAAACGTTTGTTAGATCACGGTTTCGCTTAAAAAGGCGAAAAACTGTATGTGCTCCGTCACAGCTTCGTGGCCACATGCGCATGCGTTGTGGCCATATGCGCATATGAAAAATGCGCGAATTTAAAACGTAAATGTATATGTTACGCCCAAACACCGAAAACGCTCAGTGAGCGAAAAAAACAGCCACAACGCGTTGTGGACGGTGTTTGATCATCCACAACGCGTTGTGGACGGTGCTGTTCATCCACAACGCGTTGTGTGCATTTGAGAAACGTCCACGTCGCGTTCTGCATAACTTGATATGCTCACAAAGCGAATTTACTTGAGAATTTATAGGAATTAATAATATAAAATTAGAAAACACAGAAATGAATTACTCAAATAAAACGTATTTATTACTAATAAAGCAAACTATATTAATTATTAGACTCCAGGAACATAATTATTACAGCAATCTGATAACATTACTGTTTAGGAACATTGTGTTGTCTACGAATATAAAATAAAACAAAATGATATAAAATCAAACAAAAAAAAACTTAAAAAATAGTACAAAAATTAAGAGAAAAATTAAGGTTATACACATGCGTGTATAAACAGTGCACAAATAATCAATTATCTTCATTCAAGCAGTTAGGTATCACGATGGGAGTTTTGTTTAGTTTTATTATGCGGGGAAAGGGGCTCCGCCTGCGGCGGAGCCCCTCCCCCGCCTAATTGCGTACTGTTTATATGCATGTGTATAATACATGTGTATATATAAAACATATGTGTATAGTACATGCGTATAAACAGTACACAATTAGGCGGGAGAGGGGCTCCGCCGCAGGCGGAGCCCCTTCCCCCGCATAATAAAACTAAACAAAACTCCCATCGTGATACCTAACTGCTTGAATGAAGATAATTGATTATTTCCCCAGTAAAACAGGAACGTCACATCCACGTCGAATCACGTAATTTTGTCGAATCCACGTCGAATCCACGTAGCAATAACGTGGATCCACGTACTGTTTTTATCGGGTTGTGCACTGTTTATACACGCATGTGTATAACCTTAATTTTTCTCTTAATTTTTGTACTATTTTTTAAGTTTTTTTTGTTTGATTTTATATCATTTTGTTTTATTTTATATTCGTAGACAACACAATGTTCCTAAACAGTAATGTTATCAGATTGCTGTAATAATTATGTTTCTGGAGTCTAATAATATAATTAATATAGTTTGATTTATTAGTAATAAATACGTTTTATTTGAGTAATTCATTTCTGTGTTTTCTAATTTTATATTATTCCTATAAATTCTCAAGTAAATTCGCTTTGTGAGCATATTAAGTTATGCAGAACGCGTTGTGGACGTTTCTCAAATGCACACATCGCGTTGTGGATGATCAGCACCGGCCACAACGCGTCGTGGACGTTTCTCAAACGCACACAACGCGTTGTGGATAATCAGCACCGTCCACAACGCGTTGTGGCTGTTTTTTTCGCTCACTGAGCGTTTTCGGTGTTTGGGCGTAACATATACATACACGTTTCAAATTCGCGCATTTTTCATCGCATATGGCCACAGCGCATGCGCATGTGGCCACGAAGCTGTGACGGAGCACATACAGTTTTTCGCCTTTTTAAGCGAAACCGTGATCTAACAAACGTTTTAATTAATATATTCGGAACTAACAAACGATTCCGCATCGATTGACCCCGGTTTGAACCGAAAATTGTAAAGATTCTATATTTACCGGCTAAATTGACACTAAAAATTATTTTCGTGATTACGTAAAAACTATTAACTAACAAACGTTCTAATTAGTCTAACAATCAATAACAAACGACTAACAATCGATTCGTATAAAAAAAAATGTCATAAGTCGAAGTTGTCCGGCTAACTTCTATGAGGTGTTATTTCCTGTTCCTATTGCCTGTTGCCTGGCATTGTGCAAGGGGCTTTAGTTAACTAAAATGCTATAGTGTACGTAAGGCCCTAAACAGAATGGCTGTCTTGGCGGTGTTTTATGCCTTAAGTCTTTGTCTTATGTAACGCACAATACTGTAACAGTATTGTGCGTTACATAAGACAAAGACTTAACCCGCTAAACATGTAACCTTCTTGTAACGTCACATTTCGACTGTAATTCAGCAAATCTGAAACGTTTTATATGTATAGGCAATAAAAGATTTCGTAAACGTCTCAAGTTAACGTTTTATTTGTGTCAGTCTGTAGAACGTATCAGAAACGTTGCTTTTCCGCATTTAATTTGACAATTCGGAACGTCACAAATAAAATGTTTTGTGACGTTCAAATAACTTTTGTATGAAACGTTTTCTTTGCGACTTTATAAACGTTGCCTCAACGCTAACATTTGCGATGTTTCTAAAATATTCATTTCGCTACGTACTTTAAACGGTTCAATCAAAACGTAACTTTGAAAAACATTTTACTACTCTGCATTAACGTTGTAAATGCGACATTATTAGAAAATGTATAACTATATATTATAGAGGACGCTACGAGAAGAAGTAGTGCGTAGTTCGCGGCGAGCCATCGTTCCGTGCGGGCGTGTGCCACGTGTTTAAGATTTCGGTGGGTTAGCGAGAAGGTCGCTAGCTACCGATACCGACAACGACCGTTTCGTGGCTTCGCGTTTCCTCCGGCCTCCACGTGCGACAGATAGGTATAATTAGTAAGTGCGGGTTCGAGCTAAAGAAAATCGGCACCGCGTGTTTTGCGGCTGTTCGCATTTATAAGATAGATAGCGAAAATTATTAGTGTGATGTGTAACGTACACGACATTATAGTATTATATACATAGACATTATAGTATAGTATTATAGAATAAATGTGCAATGACATTAAACCCATTTACCATCACAATACTGTATTTATTAAAATAAATTAAAATAATTTATTAAAATAAATTAATTAATAGACGAATAATTATTATGTTTTTCATTGATCGTATTTACGTATGTTGTATATCATATTATATATGCAGGAGTGATGAATTAGGCTGTAAGACGTCAGTAAGTTGTAAGAGCATAAAGCTGGTTTTCCAGTGTAATAGTTAGATTAAGGTCATAAGAAAAATGGTTGAGCAGACCATACAAAATGAGGTTCAACAATTCCGTTGACGGCCTAACTCTACGCCCTATTACACTGGAAAAACCAGTTTTATTCTGACGTCTTACAACCTAATCCACTATTCCTGCTGGTAGACCCCGCATTAAGGTGAAATTTCATGGGCAGTGAAAAGCAGCAGCAGATCGTACTCATTGGCTACAAAGTAGAGAAGTTCTCGAGTTTTTAGAACTTCTCTATTTTGTAGCCAATCAGTACGATCTGCTGCTGCTTTTCACTGCCCATGAAATTTCACCTTTATACATTCGTTACAAAAACGTTACAAATGCAACGTTGCAAATTAACCGTGAAACGGAAAATTTATGTTCCTGGTTGTATAAACGTTGTTTTTGGAACGAAAGTTATAACGTTTCCCTAACGTTTGATGCAAGTTTCACAAACGTCGCAAAAACGTTGTAAATGCGATGTTGCACATATAAAGTTTTGCAAACGCCTAAAACACGTTGTAAGTGCAACGTCGCATATGTAAGGTAATTGAATCAGGACATTTCTGGTTTCTTTTATGTTATTAAAACGTTTATGCAACTAAACGTAAAATGTCGCATGGCTATACTGCGACGTTACAAAAACATTTCTGTAACAAAATATTGTTTAGCGGGGCATTAACCCTACTTCTGGTAAGTGTACAATATTATTGTATGAATTTTGTTTATGAATTTAAAAAATACTTGTGTAATTAATATGAATAAAAACGTGCTACATGCTTTGTAAAAATGTATAAGATATTTATTAATTTGCATATGTAAAATATATAAAAATTATGTAACGTTTTTTGCAGCTCGAGTTTGTTCAGAACATTTTCTACCTGGTCAATTCGAAGATAAGACATGGCTTAAAAATTTAGTAGGAGACTCGGGAAGAGTCTCAAAAAAACTACTTCCTGATGCGGTTCCAATGGCATCAATAGTAGATCATAGTGTCAACACAGAATTGAGTAAAATATCGAGTAAAGCGGGGAGCACTCACTTCTGCACAACGCATAATGCGTAAGCATAAGAAAACTGATTGGTCTATTTCCTTATGCACACGTGTATGGACCAATCAATTTTCTTATGCTTACGCATTATGCGTTGTGCAGAAGTGTGTGCTCCCCGCTTAAGTATTGACAATATTTCAGGTTCTTACATATTATCCATAATCCTTGCTACAAACGTGTTTGTATTCCAAATCAATATTTTCCAATTCATTTGTGAGTCCAATACAATTTCTGAAATATTCGTAACTTTACATGTTACTAAATGTAACCTAAATTCTAAGTACACATTTGTGAATTAAAAATCATTTATAACATAAGTATTGAATTGTAATATGAATGATACGATTTGTAGGAACAGATGATACACAGAGAAATGTGACAGGCACTGATCATGGCACAAATCGGGATCAGCCTTGCGAGTCGAATTTCGTACAGCTAGTTGCTGTCGCAAGCAACGATAAAAATTTGGCTTTATCACATTCTATGACAGTAAGAACATCGACTTGTACAAAGAATGGACGAATTGATTGCACTCAGTGTTGCCAGTCCGAAATTTCGCTTCGTACTAACCAGGATCGTAAAACGTACTAGATTGGAAGCGTTCCGTACTAAAAAATAGTTTATTACATTACCGACTGAACATGGAAAATTCCTGCATGGATTCCTACAGAATCGAAAAAAACATATAATTCGCCAATGATATAATAAACATTAGACGTTCATTTCATCGACTGTAATTGGCAAATAATTATCGTGACGATTCGACCATTGGTTTTGGTTCTCGTCGTCAAGACGTTAATAATCTTTGATGCTTATATATAAGCATCTCATATTTAAAATAAATTTAAATTAAATTAAATTATTAAATTTTTCGCAATAAATTTAATAATTTAATTTAATTTAAATTATTTTAAATATGAGATGCTTATATATAAGCATCAAAGATTATTAACGTCTTGACGACGAGGACCAAAACCAATGGTCGAATCGTCACGATAATTATTTGCCAATTACAATCGATGAAATGAACGTCTAATGTTTCCTACAGAATTTTTTGCGAAAACAAAATTAATATTACATATTAAAATATATTTCTCATATTTTACTTACAATATACATATATATATATATATATATATATATATATATATATATATATATATCACAGCACACAAGTATAGAAAGAATAAACGCTATGTAAATTAACATTCGTTAATTTAACTTTATATTATGCAGATCTAAATTTTTGGCTTCTTAGTTTGCAATGTCGACGATGGTTGCCAGTTGCGACACGTCGACTCGTCGAATAATCCTTTAGCGTGAAGAATTGCCTCACAGGTATCGACATCAAGTCGATTTCTGATTTTTGTTTTCATTAAAGTTAATTGCGAAAACGTTCTTTCTGCAGCGGCTGATGAGTGAGGCAGAGATAAAATTGCTCTGATTAGTTTAGCAAGATGGGAAACATTATCTCATCTAAACTATTTTTTAATGAGCCGATCCTCATCCAAAAACTTACAAAATCCAAGTTTGCGTATTGCTTGATATCATGTACGTTTGGTATGAGTCGCCATTCTGAATCGAGCTTATCGTAGTCGTTCTCCTCGAAAAGCTTCGGAAAGTTTTTTGCTGTTTCGACAACGATACTTGGAATAGTTCCATTCAACGCAGTCTCAGGCAAGAAGATTTCGACGTACTTGAGCATTGGATCGTTGAAACAGAATCGATTCTGAATCTGTGAGCACAGCTCTATATAAAATTCCAATGCTCGAGTCTTGAAGTTGTGAAGATCACCAGCTTCTATGTTGCACATTAAGCGTTCTGCTTTGGCTCCGAAATACATTTTGTCTAGTGGTAAGAAGTTCCGTGGGTTCTTAACTGAGATCTGCTCGAGTGGTGTCTTATCGATGTGCGATCGATGTATAAAATTTTGGAGAATCGATTTGAACAATACGGACACGGATGCATTTAATGATTGAATCTTCGGCTTTTCGCTCTGGAACTCCAAATTTAGTTTATTTACACACTCCAGCGTGTACGATAAGAAGCTAAAATAGAGTTTATAAACGGGGTTTTTTAAGCAGTTCAGTATTGTTTCCGTTGAATGCAGATTTTCCGGATTGTCCCCAAAAACTGCGTTCGTGAAATACAGCGTTAAAGCTTCCCAGTGCTGAAGAATCCGGTCGACTGCGGCCTATAATATATATTTATGTATATCATATATCATGCCATATTGGCGGGCAGTGAGGCTGGTTTCACATGGGGCGTAAGATGCGTATGCGTAACTTGCGTCAGCCAATCAAATCATCTCAGCTACTATACGCGTATGATACGATTAAATACTGAGACGATTTGATTGGCTGACGCAAGTTACGCATACGCATCTTACGCCCCATATGAAACCAGTCTGAAGCGGGAAGCGCGGGAACCGCGGGAAAGGCAGTTAAGACAAGGCAGGATAGTAAGCAGAGGAAATTGGTTACGAAGGAAAAGAATAATGATAAGAAAGTAACGTTAAGGATAGAGGGTAAAGGAAAAGGGGATGAATGGGAGAAAATAGAGAATGATTTATGTGAACAGCTCAGCAAAGAACTAAAGGTGCTTAAAGAAGATAGGATGTATAGAGAATATATGGAGGATATAAGAATAAAAGAGAGAGTGTGGGAAGAAAGTATAAGGGAGATTAAAGAGAAAGATTAAAGAGAGGATTTGGAGAAATGTGTAATGGAAAGGTTAGAAGATATATGGAAAAGAAGGTATGCATGTACGAAGAGAGAAGCGAAGGGGGAGGAACGAGCGTAATTAGTGATAAGGAAAGCAGAGAAAATTATAGTAGAAGAGGGAGTACTTACGCGGGATCCTTCTCGGAGTGCAGCGAAGATAGGTTAAGTAATTGGGAAGTAGGTAAGATTAAGAAGTGGGTGGCGGATAAAGATAGAGAGAGGAGAAGGTGCAATATAGTGATGAAAAGTATAGCATTACCGAAGGAAGTGAAAGGGGACATAAGGGGAGGTAGACAATGGATACAGGATTTTATGAAAGAAAAGTTAGAAGTAGAATGCAAGGTGGTAAGTAATAGGAACAATGGGACGGTGTTAGTAGTAGAAATTGAGAGTGAAGAAAAGAAGAAGGAAATAATGAGAAATAAGAGTAAGTTAAAAGGAGGTAAGGTCTTTATAGAAAATGATTTAAGCTAGGAGGAAAGGAAAATACAGGAAAAATTGAATAGATGGGTCAAAGAGCAAAGAAATAAAGGTAAAGAGATAAAGGTAGATTTTGGAAGGGTCAGAGTAGAGGGAGTCTGGAAAGTATGGACGGAGTTGGAAAAGGAGATAGGCAGAGAAAATAGAATGGAAGGTGAGGAGAGAGAGGAAGTTGGGGCAGAAACAAGTAAGGGTAATGAGAAGGAACAAAATTTCGTTTAAGCCAGGAAGGTGGCACAGGGAAAAGGAGCAAGGAAAGAGATAGAGGGAAAAGAAAAACTGAAAAGGGAGGGAAGGGCATAAAAGGGGGGACAAGATTTTTATTTTGGAACACAGCGGGTTTAGTAAATAAAGATAAAGAGTTTTGGAAATACATAGAAAAGTTTGATTTCATTAGTTTATGTGAAACATGGCTAGAAAAAGAGGGATGGGAAAAGATTAAAGACAAGCTGCCAAAGACGCACGAATGGACATGTAGCTATGCTAGGAAAGTAAAAAGAAGAGGGAGAGCAAAGAGAGGTTTTGTAATAGGCAAAAAGAGGGATTGGAGGAAACCAGGTAGTAGGTTAATTAAGGAGGAAGAGGGGGATGTAGTGGTATCAGAAATAGGAGGAAAGAAAGTTGTAGGATTTTTTCGGTGTACAGACGACGTCATTAATACCTGGTCCCCAAAATTAGATGCGTTTCGGAAACTCACTCTTCGTCTCTTTCTGTCTCCCTTAGAAAGAGACGAAGAGTGAGTTTCCGAAACACATCCAATTTTGGGGACCAGGCATTAATGACGCCGTCTGTACAACTCGGGGGGATGGAGAGAGTTGGAGGGAAAAATGAATAGGTTATTGGAGGACGAGGAGGGGAAAGTATTATAATAGGTGGTGATGTTAATATAAGAATAGGAGAGTTAGGAGGTTTGGACATAGAGGAAATGGGGTTGGAAAGGAAAAGTAAAGATAAGACAATCAATAACGGGGGAAGGAATTTTGTAGAATGGGTACAAGAGAAAGGATGGTATATATTAAATGGAATGACAGAAGAAGATTGGAAAGGCGAATACACCTATGTAGAAGCTAGAGGTAGTACGGTAATAGATTATGTGGTAGTAAGTGAAAATACGCACGAGAAGATTGTAAAATTTAGAATAGATGACAGAGTGGACTCGGATCATATGCCGTTAATTCTGGAAGTGGAAATAGAGGAAGGAAGGGGACAAAAGGAAGAAGAGGAAGGAGAAGCAAGAAAAGAAGAGAAAAAACTAGTGGGACACAGTTGTCCAGTGGGATAAGGATGCTATACAGAAGTATAAAGAGATGACGGAGGAGTTATGCAGAGAAGGACAAGTATGTAGATCGGTGGAGGAGAAATGGCAAAGGATTAAGCAAATTGTACATGGAGCAATAGTTAAAAGAAGGGTGAAAATCAAGAAAAAGGAACTAGGACATAAGGACTGGTGGGACAGAAGCTGTACTAGAAAGAAGAGGGAGGTGCATAGGATGTACAGAAGGTGGAGAAACGGCAAAATAGGCAGGGAAAGGTACATAGAAGAGAAAGGAAAGCTGAGGGATCTGCAGTTAAAGAAACAAGAGGAGAAGAGACGGAAGGAGGAAGAGGAGTTAAGGAAATTAAGGAAGGAAGCAGAAGTTTGGAAATATATAAATAAGAAAAGGAACAAAAAGGAATGGATAGAAAATAAAATAGACAAGAATGAATGGAGAGGGCACTTCATGGAGTTACTAAGAGGGACGGAAGTGGACAAGGAGGATGAGAGCAGAAAGAGCACAAAGGATCAAGAAGAAAAGGGGGAAGAGGAGGACGAAATTACAGAAATGGAGATCAAATTGGCGTTGAAGAAATTGAAGCTAAAAAAGGCTGCAGGAATAGACGGGATCCCAATGGAGGCGTGGAAATATGCGAGTAAGATTTTATGGAATAGGCTATAGGCTGGTGGATTTAATGAGACAAGCTTACCTGAAGAGATAGCCATCTCGTCTGACTCGGTCTGAGCATTTTATGAGGCTTTAGATCGACGAAGGTTTGACACTCGGCTAACTCCTGGATTCTTTTACTACTGTTCGAAAAATGGTTGTATATGCTCCTCGCAAAATCTTCAATAGATTTTGGCAATTTATTTGCAGCCGCTGACGCACAAAGATGAAACGAATGGCATACACATCCGAGGACAAATATATGCGGCATCATCTCTCGAAATCGCGCTTGTACTCCTTTTATGTTGCCCATCATGACCGAGGCATTATCAGCGGCGAAACCAATCATATTGGCAAGAGGGATTCCGACGTCCTCCAAACATTTGAGGACTGTTTTGTGTATGTTTTCGGCGTTAGCGGTTTCCAATTCCGCCAGCAATTTATCGACCACACTCATTCTTTTCTCATCGAAAAATCGAATTATTATTGAGAGTGATTTCTTCGTGCCAATATCAGTCGTTTCATCAATTATTAGGGAGTAAACGTTATTTTTCACGCGACGAGATATTTCTTCTTTGGCTTCTGATGCTAAACAATCTTTCGTAATCGCCGTCGCTTTTGTCCTGGAACAGTTCACGTTTCTTGCAATCTTTGAGTCAGGACACACGTTGCGCACAAAGGACGGGAGATGTTCCATCAATAAAAATGGCAAGTTATGCTCGTGTAAGAACATAACCATTTTCAATTCAGATTCTTTTGATTGCTTGTGAAGATTATTGTTCGATGCTGTCTTCTGTAGTACATCTTCCAATTTGGGTGTTTGCTCGATATCTTTCAGTTTTCTTATGTGCAAGTTCGTGTTCGAATGACGCCTGATGTGCGAAATTCCACCCTCCAAATCTTTATTGCACACAGTGCATCGTGGTTTTCTGTTCTCTGATGAAATCAGCCATTTTCCGAATATCTTTCGCCATTCCTCTTTAAAATTTTGTTTATAGATCTTGGTTCGTCTGTACAAAAAGAACTCAAAGTAGAATGCGCAATACGCGGTATTTTTTCAACACCATTAATACGGTACCTCGAAGATTTTTGTTGCGATGGACCTTCGTGTTTGTCGTCGTCAGAGTCGGGAGAATCTAAACCTGAGGACGTACTGGACGTAGGCGACGTAGCCTTCAATCGTTTATATTTATAAGCAGTGCGATACATTTCGAATTTCGTGCGGGAACGAGGATAAATGTAAGCTGAAATCTTTCAAAAACTATTTAAATATTTATCATCATATTTTGTAACATTTACAAAATGTTCAACGGAAGATAACGCGCTTATTTCTCGCAAATTCAACGAAACGTATATCTCATTGTTGCCGATTTCACGTTAATTCCGATTATTTGATTACAGCTCTCGACGATAAATGCGCACCCGATAATGTTAACGTGGTTAAATTATTGTCGGAAAAGTAATTCACCGCGTGTATTTCGTTCGCGAATAAAATAAATTCGAGAATGTGATAGGAGCGCGCGGGGTGAGAGATCACGCGCGGATGTGGAATTTATTTCATGAGATTCGGCCGTTTGCAAAGCGCATCTTACATCGTTGACGTGACGAGATGGGGCTCACCTTTTTTCCGCGCGGGTGTGTGCGTAAAGCGCGTGTCGAGACGTCTGGGTCCAGGCACGTAAGAGAGGGAGGTTCAATGATATTCGAGCGGAAAATCTGGAGATCACGTAGCAGACCCTTCGTGCGTATATAAACCGTTATCGCACAAACTAATGCAACGAAAGCATTCTATTGCCGTTTTTTATATTCGCGGTGCAATTTCGATATTGTTCTACCAATACCCTGTAATAAGGATGTGTACATATAATTTCAAACAGAAATATCAATACATCAAATAAATGTAAACTTTGGCATAGTGTTTTCTTGAAATTATTAAGAAGACTGTAAAGTATCGTGTTTCAAGGATATTATGCATTGTTATATATAATTGCATAAACATTTTGCCAAACTAATTGCCTATTAACACGCACGAATGCTTATTTGTTACATGTGAAATTTAATTATTTAATTATTTCGCATATTTATTAGACTCGATGTACTAAAGAGTTCAATATTTAAAAAATTAAGAATTAAATACTATTTTTAGTGAAATTAAGATTTATTTTGACAACGCAATGACACACATACACAGAGAACATGGCATTATTAAGCAATTATTCACAAGAATGAAATCAATTTACTCATAAAGGTGAACGATTTCACGTCGTTGATGTGACAAGATGGGGCTCACCTTTTTTCCGCGCGGGTGTGTGCGTAAAGCGCGTGTCGAGACGTCTGGGTCTAGGCACGTAAGAGAGGGAGGTTCAATGATATTCGAGCGGAAAATCTGGAGATCACGTAGCAGACCCTTCGTGCGTATATAAATCGTTATCGCACAAACTAATGCAACGAAAGCATTCTATTGCCGTTTTTCATATTCGCGGTGCAATTTCGATATTGTTCTACCAATACCCTGTAATAAGGATGTGTACATATAATTTCAAACAGAAATATCAATACATCAAATAAATGTAAACTTTGGAATAGTGTTTTCTTGAAATTATTAAGAAGACTGTAAAGTATCGTGTTTCAAGGATATTATGCATTGTTATATATAATTGCATAAACATTTTGCCAAACTAATTGCCTATTAACACGCACGAATGCTTATTTGTTACATGTGAAATTTAATTATTTAATTATTTCGCATATTTATTAGACTCGATGTACTAAAGAGTTCAATATTTAAAAAATTAAGAATTAAATACTATTTTTAGTGAAATTAAGATTTATTTTGACAACGCAATGACACACATACACAGAGAACATTGCATTATTAAGCAATTATTCACAAGAATGAAATCAATTTACTCATAAAGGTGAACGATTTCACGTCGTTGACGTGACGAGATGGGGCTCACCTTTTTTCCGCGCGGGTGTGTGTGTAAAGCGCGTGTCGAGACGTCTGGATCTAGGCACGTAAGAGAGGGAGGTTCAATGATATTCGAGCGGAAAATCTGGAGATCACGTAGCAGACCCTTCGTGCGTATATAAATCGTTATCGCACAAACTAATGCAACGAAAGCATTCTATTGCCGTTTTTCATATTCGCGGTGCAATTTCGATATTGTTCTACCAATACCCTGTAATAAGGATGTGTACATATAATTTCAAACAGAAATATCAATACATCAAATAAATGTAAACTTTGGCATAGTGTTTTCTTGAAATTATTAAGAAGACTGTAAAGTATCGTGTTTCAAGGATATTATGCATTGTTATATATAATTGCATAAACATTTTGCCAAACTAATTGTCTATTAACACGCACGAATGCTTATTTGTTACATGTGAAATTTAATTATTTAATTATTTCGCATATTTATTAGACTCGATGTACTAAAGAGTTCAATATTTAAAAAATTAAGAATTAAATACTATTTTTAGTGAAATTAAGATTTATTTTGACAACGCAATGACACACATACACAGAGAACATTGCATTATTAAGCAATTATTCATAAGAATGAAATCAATTTACTCACAAAGGTGAACGATTTACTCCCGATTCCCTGCTCGTTTCCTCTGCTTCGTTCCTTCGCGCACGAATCCCTTGGAGAAACACTCGGATCTCTGAAATTTCTAGCAGAAATATTAATTTAATACTATCGACAGGATATGACAGATTTGCGTACAACGGTCGGTCGGCACCTACCTGTTTATTGCGCGATGACTTTGCACAACTGCACAAGTCCTCGGCCTTTCGTCGCAACACACATTCTCAGCAAGATCGACGTTTTTCCCGTCACGAGAGAATCCCGCGTATAAGCTGATATCGAAATTTTCGTCGGTCTTTCGTGGTATCAATTAATACGTGCGATCAGCCGCATCGCTCGACACTCGTAACCTTAGACACTATGAATGCTGAATCAGAAACACTGTGGTCACTGTGCAGAAACTGTGCAGGATTCCCGATTTTCCCGAATTCCCGTCAAGGGCGTCAAGAAAAACCGTCACGAGATTCACGAGTGATACGAGGATACTTCTTTTTTATAATGGCCGGTGGTACGAGGATACGAGTATCACGTGATCAACATCAACAGTGCTGCAAACTCAGCCTCAAGTGCTGCCAATTTCGCATCGTAATACTCGTACCAACGTCGGAGTAAAAACAGTACTAGATTTGTCACCGTCGTACTAGCGTACTAGACGATACACAAAAGTACTAGATCTAGTACAATTGTACTAACACTGGCAACACTGTAATGACCACGGTCCCGATTGACCACCGCAATTTGCACTTCTATGCAGGCAGAGAGTGCAGCATGTAACTCTGTTTTGTCCAACACAGTAACTCCAAGCACGTCTAGGTCAACAAGGAAGAGTAAAAAGGAAGATCAATGTAAGTTTGCTTTTTTCATATATTATACTTTTCAAGTTACTAAATTTGTAATTTTTGCATAACCTTTACTTTTTAATTTGTGTTACTTTTTTATGAAATTTATATACACTTTTCATATTTATGTTAATATAAGTTACTTATGTATAACCGATTGTTACAAAAATTACGTTATGTATCTTTTTTGTTTTTCTGCTTTTATAGGCGTGACACAGGAAAGCGATGCGATGCTTCTGTTGAAAGAAGAAAACAGAAGACTTAAAAAAGCACTTGCTGCTTCAGTTTCTGAGACGAAGTTACTAAACGCGTCGATTGGCAACAATTAATAAGCGACAAAAAAAAACAACTGCAGCAAAACGTTGCAAAAAAAGTTAAAAACATGCTTAGTCCCTTCTTTACGCCGGCTCAAATAAGAATGTACATGAACCCGAAACAGCAGAAGACCCGCTGGTCTCAAGAAGATATTGCCGCAGCAATATCATTCAAGAGCGTCAGTCCAAAAGCATATAGATATATTAGGAAGTTGAAACAGATTCCCTTGCCTGCACCGTCCACTCTTCGCAAGTGGATTACTGATTTTAACATCAACGAAGGCATTCTGACTGACGTTTTGTCCATAATAAAAGCGAAAAGTAGCAGCATGACGCCAATGGAGAGAGCAACAGTAATTTGTTTTGATGAGATTTATTTAACAAATCAAATGCAAATCGAAAGAAAAACTGAACGAGTCGTTGGTCCTCACAAAAGGTGTCAAGTGCTTATTGCACGCGGAATATTTAAAAAGTGGAAACAGCCCGTTTATTACGGGTTTGACCAGGATGTAACGAAAGATTTATTAATAGACGTCATAACCCAATTACATGCAAGTGGTTACACTGTTTTTGTTATGACGAGCGACCTGGGTAATGCCAATCAAAAGTTATGGAAATCGTTGAATGTTGGACACGATGAACATCACAAGACATATTTCATGCATCCTTGTGAAGCTTCTGTCAAGATCTATGTATTCGCTGATGTTCCACACCTCGTAAAGTTGGTACGTAATCATTTCCTAGACTCCGGGTTTCACATAGACGGACATCACGTAACTTCTGCCGCTCTGTCGAGGCTCTTGCAAATCAACAGTGGCAAGTTAAAAATTGCGTTTAAATTATCTGAAACTCATCTAAACGTAACCGGACCACAACGCCAATACGTCAAGCTTGCTACTCAGCTATTTTCAGCCACAAATGCGGCTGCGATCGAATGGTGTGGTTCGCGTGGAATCATGGATGCTTGTCTTGAATGGGAAAAAACCGCTGCGTTCGTAAGAATGGTGAATGACTGGTTCGATGTCTTCAACAGCGTTGGAAAATACGGAGCTCATCCTGGAATACACGGTTATGGCGTAGATCTTTCTCGACAAAATGAAGTTCTTCGAAAAACGACGTCAACAATTGAAGAAATGAGAGTCGGCAAATGGAAGACGTTGGTTCCATTTCAAAGGGAATTATCATTAGTAATTCTTCGCTGGTAAATCTTTTCAATGACTTAAAAGAAAGGTTCAACACTGACATGTCTTATATTATGACAAATCGTTTGAATCAAGACGTGCTTGAAAATCTGTTTTCCTACTTGCGAGCAATGGGAGCTACAAACGATAAGCCAATAGCCTTGGATATTCGTTATCGATTGAGAAGGTATATACTAGGAAAGCATTCCGCAGATTTTTTTACAGTGGGGAGTAACACAAGTGCTGTCGACGACTCCATCTCTGAAGTGTGCCTAACTAGTGGGATTGACGAAGATTTCACAACAACAGATACTCATACGAAGCAACCAAGTGATAATGAGTGTAGTTTCAGCAATGTTGCGCGTGAAGACTGTGACGAAGAAAGTGATGAATATAAGAGTGATCCACGATGTGGTAACATCCTCATTCCAAATAAATTACAAGACTTCCCGCTAAACAATATTTTGTTACAGAAATGTTTTTGTAACGTCGCAGTATAGCCATGCGACATTTTACGTTTAGTTGCATAAACGTTTTAATAACATAAAAGAAACCAGAAATGTCCTGATTCAATTACCTTACATATGCGACGTTGCACTTACAACGTGTTTTAGGCGTTTGCAAAACTTTATATGTGCAACATCGCATTTACAACGTTTTTGCGACGTTCGTGAAACTTGCATCAAACGTTAGGGAAACGTTACAACTTTCGTTCCAAAAACAACGTTTATACAACCAGGAACTTAAATTTTCCGTTTCACGGTTAACCCGTTGTGGTCACACCTCCTAAAAATAACGTAGTGGTCACATGGGGTCCAATGGACCCCACGCAGAAAAACAGTTACTATTTGCGTTCTTTTTGATGTATCGACTCAAACCTTGAACTGGAATTTAGTTTAAGACTTCCTCTTTATAATCCAATAATTTTTTCTCCTTTAAAAAATTTTTTTATGTTGAAAAAACGCGAAAAAAATTTTTCGAGAAATTTGACTTTTTTCACAAAAATATTCATCAAAATTTCAATTTTTGAGATAGAGCAAAAAAACTTCCTGCGTTTTACTCTCAAAATAGTATACTTTAAGAAAAAAATAGTATCATAACGAGCTTTGAAAAAAGTATATTTATTGTACAGTTTGAAGTTATCAATTTTCATGAAACTCGTAAAATCAAATAGCTCAGTTTTGAACGTGTAAAATAAAGTGAAAAAACCGTCTCTTCGAAGGTACGTAGACGCAAAGTTAGCCTGGGGTCCACTGGACCCCATGTGACCACAACGGGTTAATTTGCAACGTTGCATTTGTAACGTTTTTGTAACGAATGTATAATGCGGGGTCTACCAGCAGGAATAGTGTATTAGGTTGTAAGACGTCAGAATAAAACTGGTTTTTCCAGTGTAATAGGGCGTAGAGTTAGGCCGTCAACAGAATTGTTGAACCTCATTTTGTATGGTCTGCTCAACCATTTTTCTTATGACCTTAATCTAACTATTACACTGGAAAACCAGCTTTATGCTCTTACAGCTTACTGACGTCTTACAGCCTAATCCATCACTCCTGCATATATAATATGATATACAACATACGTAAATACGATCAATGAAAAACATTAGTTATTTGTGCAACAAGTGCTGTAAGATGAAAATTCCCGGGTGCGGAGTTGACGCACGAGCCGAAAGCGAGTGCGGTCACCGCACCCGGGAATTTTCATTTTTACGCACGACTTGCATATCCTATTTTATGTTGCAAGTGCGTGGAAAGTGGTCCATCACGCACGCGTAGCGTGCGCAATGGGCCACTTTCCATGCACGTGTGACATAAAATAATTATTCGTTTATTAATTAATTTATTTTAATAAATTATTTTAATTTATTTTAATAAATTATTTTAATTTATTTTAATAAATACAGTATTGTGATGGTAAATGGGTTTAATGTCATTGCACATTTATTCTATAATACTATACTATAATGTCTATGTATATAATACTATAATGTCGTGTACGTTACACATCACACTAATAATTTTCGCTATCTATCTTATAAATGCGAACAGCCGCAAAACACGCGGTGCCGATTTTCTTTAGCTCGAACCCGCACTTACTAATTACCCGCTAAACAATATTTTGTTACAGAAATGTTTTTGTAACGTCGCAATATAGCCATGCGACATTTTACGTTTGGTTGCATAAACGTTTTAATAACATAAAAGAAACCAGAAATGTCCTGATTCAATTACCTTACATATGCGACGTTGCACTTACAACGTGTTTTAGGCGTTTGCAAAACTTTATATGTGCAACATCGCATTTACAACGTTTTTGCGACGTTTGTGAAACTTGCATCAAACGTTAGGGAAACGTTACAACTTTCGTTCCAAAAACAACGTTTATACAACCAGGAACTTAAATTTTCCGTTTCACGGTTAATTTGCAACGTTGCATTTGTAACGTTTTTGTAACGAATGTATAATGCGGGGTCTACCAGCAGGAATAGTGGATTAGGTTGTAAGACGTCAAAATAAAACTGGTTTTTCCAGTGTAATAGGGCGTAGAGTTAGGCCGTCAACGGAATTGTTGAACCTCATTTTGTATGGTCCGCTCAACCATTTTTTTTATGACCTTAATCTAACTATTACACTGGAAAACCAGCTTTATGCTCTTACAGCTTACTGACGTCTTACAGCCTAATCCATCACTCCTGCATATATAATATGATATACAACATACGTAAATACGATCAATGAAAAACATAATAATTATTCGTTTATTAATTAATTTATTTTAATAAATTATTTTAATTTATTTTAATAAATACAGTATTGTGATGGTAATGGGTTTAATGTCATTGCACATTTATTCTATAATACTATACTATAATGTCTATGTATATAATACTATAATGTCGTGTACGTTACACATCACACTAGAGACCCTTACTAGAGACTGGCCAACTTTAGGAATGCGACCACAAAATGGCGGCGAAGTCGTATGTGTGTGTGTAAATACGTGAACTCGTTATATGTATGCGCGTTTGTTTATCGCTGCCATCCGTTGCACGTGAATTCGTTCCTTATTGGTGCTGTCATTTTGTGGGCCCAAGTCACGTGCACCAATCACGCGGAATCCTCGAATGGCCAGTCTCTAGTAAAGGGTCTCTAACATCACACTAATAATTTTCGCCATCTATCTTATATAAATGCGAACAGCCGCAAAACACGCGGTGCCGATTTTCTTTAGCTCGAACCCGCACTTACTAATTATACCTATCTGTCGCACGTGGAGGCCGGAGGAAACGCGAAGCCACGAAACGGTCGTTGTCGGTATCGGTAGCTAGCGACCTTCTCGCTAACCCACCAATCAGTGCACTTCTTCCTGCGCCTAGCATCACGGCGCCTGTCCGTAACTCAAGCGACAAATAACAAGCGTAGTAGCCGCGATGCGGCGACATAGAAATCGGTTATAGAAACCGCGCGTCGAAATCTTAAACACGTGGCACACGCCCGCACGGAACGATGGCTCGCCGCGAACTACGCACTACTTCTTCTCGTAGCGTCCTCTATAATATATAGTTATACATTTTCTAATAATGTTGCATTTACAACATTAATGCAGAGTAGTAAAATGTTTTTCAAAGTTACGTTTTGATTGAACCGTTTAAAGTACGTAGCGAAATGAATATTTTAGAAACATCGCAAATGTTAGCGTTGAGGCAACGTTTATAAAGTCGCAAAGGAAAACGTTTCATACAAAAGTTATTTGAACGTCACAAAACATTTCATTTGTGACGTTCCGAATTGTCAAATTAAATGCGGAAAAGCAACGTTTCTGATACGTTCTACAGACTGACACAAATAAAACGTTAACTTGAGACGTTTACGAAATCTTTTATTGCCTATACATATAAAACGTTTTAGATTTGCTGAATTACAGTCGAAATGTGACGTTACAAGAAGGTTACATGTTTAGCGGGATTAAGGGTCAGTTGAAGTCTTTTTATTTTTATATGATTAAAAAATTATATAAATATATAAAAAATTACGAGAGTAATATTTGAAATAGCTATCACATTATCTGTATAAGATATGACATCGATTTTCGTTCAGAAGTGCAGTTGTAAAACAAAAAATACAATTGGAGCTTACTTCGACTGCCCCTTAAACGCTGAGAACATTTTTGGAGGATAAAAATATTTTAATATTTATATCTGGTAATATATATAGTATAGAGTAGATAATTTTTCTTTCAAATAAAACGTATTCATGACAAATTAAATAGTATAGTCAATAACAACACGGAATAGCAGGAATATATCGATTGCTCAGTAATTTCCGTATGATTTTGTTTATAACATATAATTTTTTTTAATTAACGAAAAACTTCATATTTTATGTTACATACAGTTCGTGTCAAAAGTAGATAGCGCTCTGAGACATAAAATTTTTCGCCAAAAGTATGGCTCTATGCTGAATGAATTAACTTCATATGAAATTATTTTTATTATTCAGAGAGCTTATAACTAAATAAGTCATTCTTACCATTCATGATAACAGACATTTTTGAAAGGATACTTACATATTTTTTCCTATGCCAGGTTCTCAGCACTTGAATCTCTTCCATTACTTTTCATTCTTTTTATATTTATGGCAAAAAACCGCGAGCCTCGCTCAGTTTTCTCCGTCTACCTTATCTACCTATTTCTACCTATTATGTGTCTATGTCTTATGAAAGTAGATAACGTAATGTCGAACATTCCAATTGAAAATTATAACATTTTACAACAGTTTATATCTAATCGTAATTAGTGATCATTGCTTTTAAACAGTAACATTGTACATTGGGTGAGATTACGTGTCAATAGCTTGTTGGAAATTGTAATAATTTTTCCCTATGGAGGTGAGAAATTACGTTACCACTTCTGAAATCTCTTAACCAATGACTCAAGGTATCTTAATGTAGGTTTTTCACTGCAATATAGTAAATGAAAATTTTATATTATAAAAGATATAAAAGTGTCATAATAAAAGAGTGGTTAACAGGTTCACACGTATTACATGTTGCTAAAATCTTTATTTTGTCCTTTCTTTTTGGCATTGTCCTTAATCTGTTATAGATATCAATTACACTCAAATCTCAGAAGAATTAGATTTACTTCAACAATTCGAGGAATTCAACGATGGTACAATTTGTGAAGATGAAGGACTGAAATACGTAGCTGGATACGTAGCATTCAAATTTAGAAATAAATATCCATCTTTGGGGACGTGTACTGCAATGTCCACGAACACCGAGGATGATTGGATTAGCTACATATCTAGAGGACGACTTATTACTCCTTCAGCTTCTTTACTGAACGTTGCCAACGTAATGAATGTGGAATTTGAAAAATTTCACGGAGCAGGAACATTGCAGAAAGGCCCTTGGATTTTTAAAACTGTTACTGAGAAAGTATTAAAACGAATGATGGAAAAAGATATTCCTAGTGAAGTTGTGTCTTGTTTAGTACGGACGCGAACATACATAAGAATGAGGATACTGAACAAAAATACTTCCGCAGAAAGCTCTAAATTAAAAACAAATAAGAAACTGTCGATATTCACAAACAAAAAGTTTATAAATTTTAAATTTATTTGCGTTGCAAAATAGTCGTTATAACTGTGATATGTGATGTTACAGATTGCCGTTTCTCGATACTTACGGGTAAACGTTTTATATATGCGTTAAATTTTTACTTTTTAATCGTTTCGTTACTTTCGTTTTAAGCTCGAAATGTTATCTGTTTCATTGTAATATGATAGCATTTATATTACAATTTAATTCATGTTCTTGTAATATGTCCTTGTCATTCGTTTCGTTACTTTCATTTTATGTTCTAAATTTCATTCGTTTCATTGTAATATGATGTGATTTACATTACAATTAATTAAAACAATAATATTTAATAAATAATATTTTCACAAACTGTAATGGTATGTCATTTTATATTAATTAATTTTACAATCTACTTTTCAGATAATAAGAAGTGACAAAATTAGCGAAAAGCGATAAATAATCCATTTCTAAATATGCAACAATTTTGCGACACCATTTTTCAAACTTTTAGTGCAAGATGTAACAAACAGTATGAATCGAAATTATTTCACCATTAACATGCCGTGTAATTCATTTCTTCTTTCTATATTTCTTAATTTTCTATTGTAATTTAAAAAAATAATTAGATTCAATGGCGATTCAAGTGACAATTACATTTTTTATTTTCATAACGACATTTAAACATATTCTCAATAATTACACAATTTGAATCTCCTACCAAAATTAAAAAAACATGGCGGACTTCTGTCACGTTCTGTGATTGGATATTGCAAGAAACGTGCGCATAAACACACCCTGACTTAAAAGAGGACCGACGATCGCACCGCTCACGGAAGGCGTCCTACCGTCTCCATGGACGTTGATCCTTCCTGAGCCATCGAAAGTGCGTTCGGCTCGCGCCACGCGCCTGAGAGCGTGTACCTGCGAGCAGTATTCTTAAGCGTCTAGTTGCATCCTTCCTTACCCCGACCCCTCTGGTTAGCCTTTCCTTTGCTTCCCAGCTTTTCTTATCCTAATCTCGGGGTTGGACGTAACAGTATAATATCTAACATTTTACTTTGGCTTCGTCGAACGAGTTCGTTATTGCTATTATGTAGTCAATAGATTGTTTACATTGGAAAAGTCTTGAACGTAACCTCTCGAATCGCGAATTTAGGTTAATCGAGCATTATGCAAAAGTTGTCACTGCTTTCATCTGCGACTGGTTGGTAATAGGGACATCGCGAGTGGCCGGGTATCGGGACATAACCAAAAACTGATGGCCGGGTACTGGGACATTTCCTTTTCTCGCATTTTCCGAAAAAATCATCTCAACTATTACCGATGGAACTAATTATTGGATGGTTTCCAGAAACTAGAGAATCCAAGCTTTCGTTTCGTCGTATCCGCTTATAAATAAGATTTGTTAATATATATAAAAATTCAATTTTCCAGGCGTCTTAATGGTCCGCTATAGGGATGTTTACCTTAAATTAAATAAAAAAATTAAATAATTAAAAATAAATATTAAAGACAGAAAATAAAAAGGTATATATATATATATATATATATATATATATATACAGGGTGTCCGAAAAATCGCCTACTCCACTTCGGGAGGTGATTCGGGACCCAAAAACAAGCAAAAAAGTTCATACAAACATAGGTTCGGAAATGAGCCGTTTCCGAGTTATAGCCACTTTTATGTTCAAAAATCGTAAATTTTTCTTTTCAATTTTTTTTAATTACAATTTTTTTAGTCTTTTCCAATTTTTCAATATTACAATTACAATTACATTATTTTTAAAGTAAACATAAACAGATATTTAAATCGAATTAAATAAGGTGTTCAAAATGACCACCTTCAGCACGATTGCAGGCCCTTATTCTTCTATCAAAGGAATTCCGAACTATTTGAAAAACATTTGGATCCCTCCTTACTTCGTCAAATTCATGAATTATTCTCTGTCTTAATTCAGCAATATTGTTTGGTGCATTTCTGTAAACAATTGATTTTACATGACCCCATAGATAAAAATCAAGTGGATTCATGTCTGGTGATCTTGGGGGCCAGGGAACCGGACCTCCACGCCCTATCCATCTCTGACCATAATTTTGATTCAAATGATCTCTGGCAACACGGCTAAAATGCGCAGGTGCACCATCATGCATGAACCACATGTTTTGTCGTATTATTAAAGGGACGTTTTCAAGAAGGCGGCCTAACTCTTCTCTAAGAAATCGTACATAATTCTGACCATTTAATCTTTCTTTAAAGAAATATGGCCCTATAAGTTCGTTACCAATAATACCCGCCCATACGGTGCAACTAAACTGTTGTTGATGCCTTCTTTGATCAATTGCTTTAGGATTTTCTAAAGCCCATACATGAAGATTGTGATAGTTAAAAATTCCATTTCGATCAAAGCCTGCTTCATCAGTAAATAGAATATTTTCACAAAAATTCGGATTTTCATCTATTCTGTTTACAACCCATTCGCAAAATTGCAAACGGAAACCATAATCTGCAACAGAAAGACCTTGAACTCGTTGTACATGATATGGATACATTGCATTTCTTGATAAAATGTTCCAAATCGTTGATTTTGGTACTCCGATTTCATCCGAAACTGTTCTAACACTAGTAGCAGGAATACGCTCAAATTGTTCAAGTACTTCTTCTTCCGTTACAACATCCACTCTAGGTCTGCCCTCACTTGTTCTTTTTTTTATTGTACCAAATTCTCTCAAGTTTCTGTCTACATTTCGAAAAGACGCTATTCCCGGTACATCTCGATTTGGAAAAGACTGGATGTATAATCTTCTTGCCTCGGCAGCATTACTTTGAGCAAGACCATACATAAGATGCATATCAGCTAATTCATTAAAACTTAAACGGTTCATTGATGAATACGGAAAGATTAGATACAACCTAAAAGTAAGGTGTTGTTAAATAATAATTTGAAACTTATTGAAAAGCCGTGATTTACTTACTGATTTTGAATAACCGTGAAAACAACTGATTTCAAGTAGCCATGAAAACAACTGATTTTGAATAGCCGTGAAAACAACTGATTTCTTTTAAATAGTATACATACAGTGCACCAAGGGGCGAAAGTAGCGTTTTTCAGACGAGTGTGAAGTTTGAAAACGAACGCCTTCGGTATCGCCTTCGGCTCGGGCGGCAAACTTCACACTCGTCTGAAAAACGTTACTTTCGCCCCTTGGTGCACTGTATGTATACTATTTAAAAGAAATCAGTTGTTTTCACGGCTATTCAAAATCAGTTGTTTTCATGGCTACTTGAAATCAGTTGTTTTCACGGTTATTCAAAATCAGTAAGTAAATCACGGCTTTTCAATAAGTTTCAAATTATTATTTAACAACACCTTACTTTTAGGTTGTATCTAATCTTTCCGTATTCATCAATGAACCGTTTAAGTTTTAATGAATTAGCTGATATGCATCTTATGTATGGTCTTGCTCAAAGTAATGCTGCCGAGGCAAGAAGATTATACATCCAGTCTTTTCCAAATCGAGATGTACCGGGAATAGCGTCTTTTCGAAATGTAGACAGAAACTTGAGAGAATTTGGTACAATAAAAAAAAGAACAAGTGAGGGCAGACCTAGAGTGGATGTTGTAACGGAAGAAGAAGTACTTGAACAATTTGAGCGTATTCCTGCTACTAGTGTTAGAACAGTTTCGGATGAAATCGGAGTACCAAAATCAACGATTTGGAACATTTTATCAAGAAATGCAATGTATCCATATCATGTACAACGAGTTCAAGGTCTTTCTGTTGCAGATTATGGTTTCCGTTTGCAATTTTGCGAATGGGTTGTAAACAGAATAGATGAAAATCCGAATTTTTGTGAAAATATTCTATTTACTGATGAAGCAGGCTTTGATCGAAATGGAATTTTTAACTATCACAATCTTCATGTATGGGCTTTAGAAAATCCTAAAGCAATTGATCAAAGAAGGCATCAACAACAGTTTAGTTGCACCGTATGGGCGGGTATTATTGGTAACGAACTTATAGGGCCATATTTCTTTGAAGAAAGATTAAATGGTCAGAATTATGTACGATTTCTTAGAGAAGAGTTAGGCCGCCTTCTTGAAAACGTCCCTTTAATAATACGACAAAACATGTGGTTCATGCATGATGGTGCACCTGCGCATTTTAGCCGTGTTGCCAGAGATCATTTGAATCAAAATTATGGTCAGAGATGGATAGGGCGTGGAGGTCCGGTTCCCTGGCCCCCAAGATCACCAGACATGAATCCACTTGATTTTTATCTATGGGGTCATGTAAAATCAATTGTTTACAGAAATGCACCAAACAATATTGCTGAATTAAGACAGAGAATAATTCATGAATTTGACGAAGTAAGGAGGGATCCAAATGTTTTTCAAATAGTTCGGAATTCCTTTGATAGAAGAATAAGGGCCTGCAATCGTGCTGAAGGTGGTCATTTTGAACACCTTATTTAATTCGATTTAAATATCTGTTTATGTTTACTTTAAAAATAATGTAATTGTAATTGTAATATTGAAAAATTGGAAAAGACTAAAAAAATTGTAATTAAAAAAAATTGAAAAGAAAAATTTACGATTTTTGAACATAAAAGTGGCTATAACTCGGAAACGGCTCATTTCCGAACCTATGTTTGTATGAACTTTTTTGCTTGTTTTTGGGTCCCGAATCACCTCCCGAAGTGGAGTAGGCGATTTTTCGGACACCCTGTATATATATCCCAGTAACCAAAAAATCATTATTACAATGTTATTGCAACGACATTCTAGAACTTGTAATGTTGTTAAATATGTAGTTCTTAATGTTGTATAGAACATCATTATGAACATACTTTGACCACGATTCCGAAATTTCAGTAATGTTGAAATGGGAGGGCCATAACGTTGCAAATAACATTGCGCTGAGGTTTTTCTATCATTCCTGTAATGTTTTTGAGATAAAAATTTAAACGTACTATCAACTTTATTACTACAATATTATATTAAGATTACCGTAATATTAATTCTAACATTTATTTAAAGTTGTTATTCATATTTTGTTTTCATTTCAGGCAATATGTATTTATTTTCAAGAAATATGCACTACACTAATTATCATAAACAAGTAGTTTTATTTATATGAAAAAATATATATATACATATACATATACAGATTTTATTATGAGTTTTATTTCGTGTGCCAATTATCTCTGCGAATTATCTCAGAAAGTATTGATCCTAGAAGGGGAAGTTTTTGAAGTCAGTCTTCGGATAAGGGAGATTAAGGGGCCTTCTAACTCTTCTTTAGGCAATGCGATACAAGTGCTCTAGTTCAATATAACTCTTTTACTATTTGCCTTCAAACTCTTATTCTTTTCTTTCAAACAACGGATTATGAATCTTTCCGGATCTTTACCAAACAGTTGCTGGAAAATAAGAATTTCTCGTTCAATTTCAGAAATATTAGTAACATCTTCAGTGATTCATTCTGTGTATCAAAATACATTATGTTACTTTTTTACCTTTTAAAATTTTTTTTTGTTTACGGATGTTTGCAAATCGAGTGGCACCCGTTTGACCACGTTAAAATTGACCACGGTCCCGATTGACCACGTTGAAATTGACCACGTTGCGATTGACCACGTTGATATTGACCATGTTGTGATTGACCACGGTTCCGATTGACCACGGTCCCGATTGACCACCGTCCCGATTGACCACGGTCTCGATTGACCACGGTCCCTATTGACCACCGTCCCGATTGACCACGGTCCCGATTGACCACCGTCCCAATTGGCCACGGTCCCGATTGACCACGGTCTCGATTGACCACGGTCCCGATTGACCACCGTCCCGATTGACCACAGTCCCGATTGACCACGTTGAAATTGACCACGTTGCGATTGACCATGTTGATATTGACCACGTTGTGATTGACCACTTTTCCGATTGACCACGGTCCCGATTGACCACCGTCCGGATTGATCACGGTCCCGATTGACCACCGTCCCAATTGATCACGGTCCCGATTGACCACGGTCTCGATTGACTACGGTCCCGATTGACCACCGTTCCGATTGACCCCGGTCCCGATAGACCACGTTGAAATTGACCACGTTGCGATTGACCACGTTGATATTGACCACGTTGTGATTGACCACGGTCCCGATTGACCACGGTCCCGATTGACCACGGTCCCGATTGACCACGTTCCCGATTGACCACGGTCCCCACTGATCCTATATAATATATCAGAGCCCGAGTACGCGTTAAGAAAAACGAAATCCCGACGTCTTCCACGAGGAGAAGTCGACTCAATCGGTTATCTGACACCTAGTAAACACTGTAGTCAGGTCAGCGTCAAAGTAGCGTCGACGATAGGAGAATTCGGCACGCAGACGTCTTCTTCAAGACGAAATATAATGTACGCGTTGACAGACACCTAGTACACGCTAAAATGGGGTCGGCATCAAACCCACTATTCGGGAAAGCGAAATTAGTACATAGACACTTTCCCCGAGAGCAAGACCCGGAATCACGTCTACCAGGTTCCTAAAGCCAGCCCTGTAAGTTCGGCGTCAACGGCCGACATCATAAAGTGCATCAGGACATCTTCCCCAGAGCATGTGTAGGCGGGGGGGGGGCTCTCGCCCCCCTGCATCTCCCCTGTGCACTGGGCGGTGTGGGTTGGGTTGATGGGTGGGCAGGGGGGGGGGCTTCGCCCCCCCGCACCCCCCCCCCCATGGACACGCCTTCCGCGTGCCCGGGTAGGAGATGTATTTCGCTTTATGCGTGAGCGGGGGGGGGGGGGGGCTTCGCCCCCCCTGTACCCCCCATGCACGTGAACCTTACTTTATAAATTATTCGAGAGCGTGATCAATCGGGACGGTGGTCAATCGGGACGGTGGTCAATCGGGACCGTGGTCAATCACAACATGGTCAATATTAACATGGTCAATCGCAATGTGGTCAATTTTAACGTGGTCAATCGGGACCGTGGTCAATCGAGACGGTGGTCAATCGGGACGGTGGTCAATCGGGACGGTGGTCAATCGAGACCGTGATCAATCGGGACCGTGGTCAATTGGGACGGTGGTCAATCGGGACCGTGGTCAATCGGGACGGTGGTCAATAGGGACCGTGGTCAATTGGGACCGTGGTCAATCGGGACGGTGGTCAATCGGGACCGTGGTCAATCACAACGTGGTCAATCGCAACATGGTCAATCGCAACGTGGTCAATTGGGACCGTGGTCAATCGGAACGGTGGTCAATCGGGACCGTGGTCAATCGGGACGGTGGTCAATCGGGACCGTGATCAATCGAGACCGTGGTCAATCGGGACGGTGGTCAATAGGGACCGTGGTCAATTGGGACGGTGGTCAATCGGGACGGTGGTCAATCGGGACCGTGGTCAATCGGGACGGTGGTCAATCGGGACCGTGGTCAATCATAACGTGGTCAATCGCAACGTGGTCAATTGCAACGTGCTTAATATCAACGTGGTCAATCGGGACCGTGGTCAATGTTAACGTGGTCAAACGGGACGCTCCCTTGCAAATCTAAGCCACCATTATAGAATGTTCTAAGTCTTTCTCTGTATTACAAGGGATTGTTGTCTAAAAGCCTCTAAAACAAGAAGAATTCAATATAGTTTAGGTAAGAGAAAGGTTATAGTTTAATATACATATACATAATTTAATAATAGCAGCTTTACTTATGTTACGTCCAACCCCAGGATTAGGATAAGAAAAACTGGGAAGCGAAGGAGAGGCTAACCAGAGGGGTCGGGGTAAGGAAGGACGCAACCAGAAGCTTAAGAATATCGCTCGCAGGTACACGCTATGAGACGCGTGGCGCGAGCCCGAACGCACTTTTCAATGGCTCCGGAAGGGTCAACGTCCGTGGAGACGGTAGGACGCCTTCCGTGAGCGGTGCGATCGTCGGTCCTCTTTTAAGTCAGGGAATTTAATCCCTTTAACTTAGGATCGGACCTCGTGCGATTTCGAGAGATGGGAGAGTAATGGGTGAGGTCTTAAAATAAATGAAATGGAAATTTATATTTAACATAAAATAAACATTTATTCTGAATTGAGTAAACTATCGCTATTACAATAAGTAAGACGTAAGCAAATTAAACCGGGAATTGAGATATTTTAAAGTGAAAATGTATGTGTAAGGTGTATTCATCGCGGGTGTTACATTAGTGCGGAGGTGATCGGGCAGGACCTTGGAAGGGGAAACCTATTCAATGGACATCCTGCCCGCTATTCTTACAATTGATCTTAGAACTGAGGTTACATGAATTTAATTAAATATGTGTCCGGTGTGTAGGTGTATTCGAATCTAAATTAAAATATAAAGAGATGTTCGCGGAGTGAAAACGAAAGACAAGAATTTAAGAAATAATTATAGGCTAGGCGTTAGGGTAAGCTATATATATATATATATATATATGTTAAAACAAGGAAGATTTTATGTAAATTGTAATTGTACATTATGCGGATTCTGAGTGCTTGGCGTAGGTGCGGTTGACAAACTTTTCGATCGAATCGAAACGCGCGGTGATTTCGTCGAAATCTGACGCGGGCGGATTTTCGCTGGTTAAATCAATGACCGGTGTAGACTCGGTCAGGTCGATTAATTCCGGGGAGGACTGGGTCTTATTCTCCGTCGTCGGAGCGGAGTGTAGGGCGTTAAGCCGGCGCAATTCGGCTAGGGCGTCCTCGGAGATGAATCTCCCGGAGAGGACGGATGTTATCACTGGAGAACTATTCTGCCGGTTTTGATGCTGCAGAATGCGTTCTCTTCGCTTCCTGCCCGCTCTATGTTTCCATACCATCTATATAGGAAAGGATTTTTAATTACTCCGAGCGGATAATCGCTAAAGCAACTAGGCGGGAGAATAATTCTAAGTAGGAGCAGCGGTTTAATGGGAGATCCTGAGCGAATATCGCTAGGGATAAGGATTCTTAATTATCTTGAGCGAATGTCGCTAAGGTAATTAAGCGGGAGAATTGAGAGGTCCTGAGCGAATATCGCTAGAACAAGGATTCTTAATTACTTTGAGCGAGTAACGCTAAGGTAATTAATTAAGCGGGAGTGTTGAGAGGTCCTGAGCGAATATCGCTAGAACAAGGATTCTTAATTACTTTGAGCGAGTAACGCTAAGGTAATTAATTAAGCGGGAGTGTTGAGAGGTCCTGAGCGAATATCGCTAGAACAAGGATTCTTAATTACTTTGAGCGAGTAACGCTAAAGCAATTAAATGGGAGTATTGGGAGGTCCTGAGCGAATATCGCTAGGAATAAGGAAACTGAGTATCCTCTGAGCAAATAATGCTTGGGGGATTCAGCTGAATCGTGAGAAGCAGAATTACGGTGGGTAGAGGAGTGGCTTGAGCGTGTTATCGCTAAGGGAAAGGATTCGATAATTACTCTGAGCAAGTGATGCTAGGGTAATTCCAAGAAGGATTATAACAATCTTGAGCGGGGAACGCTAAGATTATTAGAGACAGGAATAGAATGGCTATTATGATACGACTTACATACATTTATACGTGTGCGGGCAATTGAAAGTTAGAGTAACCGAATATTTAGGACTTACTATTGGTTGGAATATATGTATATATATATGTATATATATATATATATATATATATATATATATATATATATTTCTGTCAGGCGCTGGTGCTGACCGCAGATCTCGCTGTGAGGGTGATTCGTGGCACTTAGCGCGCACAGAATTTACTCGCGATACTTTAAGTTGGTGAACAACAGAAAAGTGGCGTTAAAGTATAAGTAAGCGGAAAATATGCGCACTTAGAAGTAACCTGCCGGATCGGAAGAGAGCGAGAGTCCGCAATGTCGGGGTTTATATAGGAAAATGTAAGGAATGGAAGGGGTGGATTTCGTGTGGGGTGTGTCTGGTTTTCATTTTTGGGACTTTTGGTTGGTGGGATTCTTCTAATTTTTATCTAGAGGATTTCTTATTGGGCGAGACGTTTCTCACCCAAGAGCCAGATCTTAAGTTTTCGCCTATCCTAGAAGTTAGAGACGATTGTCGATTTTTCCGACTGTTCGTTGGTGAGTCCTCTCGTAAGGCCCCCACTGTCTTATTGGGGGTGCAACCCATCGCTTTCTCCAGTGACTCATTTGTTTTTCGGCTATCGCCGATTTCTCTTTTATTAGGGTTCTTTTTTTTTTATCTCCCGACCCTGTCCTTATGTTGACGGACGATGCATACCTCTCAATCTTAAATACAAACGGAAACTTCCGCCACGTGTATTTACAGACACGTCTTAGGCTTTGTTTCCGCTTGTCGGAAACATCGTAGGTGCAATTTTGAAAGCTCGCTCGATGCAATAAAGATCTTCATCAACCCATTAAGGCCCATTTGGCGCGTCGTGTCGCCGGGTTTATGGTTATAGGCCTGACAAGGCCGATGAAAATCTAGTCACGTATGCCCCGTCCGTCGGTAATTCGTCATCTGGAAGGTTGCGTTTAGTCGCCTAGGCAAATAGATAGTTTAGTTATAAAAAAGAAAAAGGGAATGTGCAAGGGTCAAGGCTCACTCGCCGATCGACAACCGTCCGTGCTCAGTTTACTTATCATAATCTTAAGGCCTATCTTAAGCTCATAGGAATTCCCGCGAAAAAGGGAAATCGTGGAGTTCGCAGGACGTAACACTTACGACTTGCATAAAAGTTTCTTGGTCATTTTTTAGCATTTCCTCAAAAGTAAGAAAACTGTCAATAGAAGTTAAGGGAAGATGTTCTCCAATCTTAATATCTTGTACAGAGTTTTCCTTATGATATATTGTTCACTGATGTTTATCTTAGCCAAGGTCAATTTTTTCAAATTGTGGTTTCTTGAATTTGATACAATTGATCCTGTATGTTAAGATATATTCATTGCCCTATTGTACATATAAAATATGCTTACAATAATATATTTATATACTTTGGAGTGTGATAGCACAAATATGTGAAAAAAATATAGAAATGAATAAAAAGTCAGTTTTGATCTGGTTTATACTGATCGTTTGTTACGTCTATCAACTTTATACTAATTTTATACTAAATTACTCTTTCTGTGATAATGCAAACGATGATATATTAAAGCCGTACAATACTTCTTCAACAAATCGTCTCTATGCATATTGTACCAGCTTTATACGTTATCGTTTACATTTCGCCAAATTTTGAGGTTATTTTATAGAAATAAGTTACACTGTTTGGTACCATCGAAATAATAGCATTGACGAACCTTAATGATATTTTTGATATGTCCAAAAACAAGTCTATTATAGAACGTAGATAGATTTGATATATATTTCCTCTCTTCTGTAAATCTCTCTTGTAAATCGGAAAATGAATCCTGCATCACCATTAGCTACTATTCATAGCACGTATGGTTAATTGAGTTCTTATTATTAATATACAACTTTTAGAATATAATAGTTACTTATATATAAATATACTGTAAATAAAGAGCACTCCGCACTGCTCGATCCACACGCGTGTATACGCACTCACGCATCGTATGTAGGATAATTGAAAGATCAAACGATCTCATAGAGAGATGTTCGATCGTAATTATATGAAAAGTCTCGTTCGAGCGATTAACCATGTAGTACCGCCTTCCACGCTCAGTGGCGCCACAATCTTTAGAGTGATTTTTATTTTCTTAGGTTGTCCCTACCCATGCCCGATGCCATGCTTCATAAAGTTTAGAGCTCCATGAATTCATTATTGTCAAATAAAAATTATCTTACGATTCGGGTAGGGAAGTATGTGTTTACAACGGGTGGGAATAATCGCTCGAACGAGACTTTTCATGTAATTACGATCGAACATCTCTCTATGAGATCGTTTGATCTTTCAATTATATTCAAGTCTCGTTCTCGCGATTAACCATGTAGATGTTTAGAGAAAGTAATTTTTATTTGTTATATCTCTTGGTAATAAGTACGGAACATGACTAGTCTTGTCTACCAATTATAGAAAAAAAAGAACGACTTTTTCGACTAGCAACTTAAAACAAACACACAAAAAAAAACATAGTTTTCACATATTGCACATCGTTGGTGCATAACCGCTTTTGCAAGGAATTTTCTCTTTCACTTATTCGAATATTTGCCTTTTTTTTTTTTTTTTTTTTAATGCATAACAGCTTCCGCAAAGGAACTATTTGTCGAAACAACAAATTTATTGTAGTGCTTGGCGAAAACCTGCGAGTTTTTTGACCACCCTGCCGTTTTTCTAATTGTCTCCAAATTTACTCCCTTTTTCAAAGCTGACGACGTCGCCGCATGCCTCGTGGAATGAGCAGTGAATCTTCCGCTTATTCCACAGCGAGACATCGCTGTCTTAATCCATCTACTTATCGTTGCTTTTGATGTCGCTCTGAATGGTTTCTTCGTTGTTAAAAGGAGATTATCTACTTCTCCTCTTATCTGCGCTGTCTCTTGGATATATGTGTCTAACGTTGACCCAATGCACAATTTGGGATTTTCCGGAAAAAACGGTAAAACTAATAAGGGCTGGTATGCTCCTGGACGAGAGGTCTTATTTCGATCGGGTATCTCTATTTCATACCCCTCAGAATTACGCCTAATGTTCGGTAACTTGATCGAAGCCAACGTTTGCACTCTGTGCGCTGTGCCTAACGCCAGTAGTAACACGAGACGCTCGGACAATTGATCAAGAGACAACTCGTCCAGGGGAAACCACTCTTCGATTTTTCGAAGCGCTATATCTACGTCCCAAATTTTGTCGTATTTTGGTTTTACCGGCCTAAGCATAAATACGCCTTTAAAAAATCTAGCGATATTCCTATTCTGACCTAAATTTCCTTCGCTAATTAAGGAGATCGCCGATCTCGCCGAGTTCAAGGATCCGTACGCCGCCCCCCCTTCAAATTTTTCTGTTAAAAATTGGATGACGTTCCCCTCTTCCGGTTGGTAGGGGTCTAGTCCCCGACTCAAGCAAAAAGACCACCACTGTTTTAAAGGCCCTGCGTACTGTTTATGGGTCGACTCTGTTAACGAAGCTTCGAAGATGCTGAGGGCGGGGTCCGGCAATCCTTTTCTTCTGAACGACTCCCTGATAATTTGCCTGCTATCAGGGACAGCCTCTCTGCTAGCGGATGTCGAATGGACCTACAAGGGGACAACAATAAAGTAGGTGAAGGTTTAAAAATCAGTGGTTTTCCGATCAATAGCTTTCTAAACAAGGGATACCACGGCTGACTAGTCCAGTAAGGAACTACTACTATGCCCGTGGCCCGGTCTACTATGATCTTCTTAGGAACTTTTAATATGAGAGCAAATGGCGGAAACGCCCAAAATAAACCAAGCGAACCCCAGTTGACGGTAAAAGCGTCAATTGCTAATGCCTCTGGGTCTTTTTTCCATGCAAAGTACTCTTTGCATTTTGTATTGCACCGAGTGGCGAACAGATCAACTCTGGGACGCCCAAACGCTCTCACAGCCTGGTAGAAAGCATAACTTGCCAATTCCCATTCCGTGTCTATATTCTTTACCCTAGATTCTCGATCGGCCTCTACATTGTCCTCAGACTTGATATATGAGGCAACTAACCAAATATCTCTTATTTCGCACCATTGCCAGATTTCTTTCGCGATCCTGTGTAAGTTCGGATGTTGTACTCCCCCCATTTTATTGATATAAGCCACCGCCGTGGTGTTATCTATGCGCAAAAGTATCTCACAATTCCTATATTCACTAGCAAAGCTTTTCAGGGCGAATAAAGCTGCTTTGAGTTCCAAACGGTTAATATGAAGCTTCTGTTCGTTTTCCGTCCAAAATCCCCCAGCTCTCTCTCCCTCCGAAAAGGCGCCCCACCCTGTGGTGGACGCATCCGAGAAAATTTCGAGTTTATAATTACCTTGTCTAATAGGGTTGGAAGAACCGGGGATATTTTCTTCCCACCATTTGAAAACCGACTCGAGGTTTTTTGGAATACAGATTTTTGCGTCATAGTCGTCATTATTTTTCAAAAGTTCTAGATATCTGATACGTTCCAATTCTTTCGTGTATAGACGCCCGTATTTAACCGCTGGACAACATGCATTAATTGACCCCACAAAACTCGACCACTGTCTAAGAGAACAAATTTTTCCTGGCTTAAACTCGTTTAACAGACTGAGCATCTTTTGTTTCTTATGTTCTGGCAACTCTAATGCCATTTTGCAAGAATCATAAGTTATGCCTAAAAATTCCGCCCTTTGACTGGGATCTAAGCTGCTCTTCTTATAATTTATAACAAAACCTAAGTTTTCTAAAAGTTCTATCGAAGCTTTTATGTTAGCTACGCATGCCCGTTTTGATGACGCCACGAGGAACATGTCATCTAAATATATCACTGACGCAAACCCTTCTTTACGCAAATGATTCACTACTGGCCTCAGGACTTTGGTGAATATGTGGGGAGCTACATTGAGGCCAAAAGGCAGGCACAGGAATTCAAAGCATTGGCCCTGGAAAATAAATCTTAAGTATCTCGAAGAACCTTCGTCTACAGGTATTAAAAAGTAAGCATTTTCTAAATCTATTTTTGCCATAAAATCGTTTTCGGAGATTAATTTTGCTGCTGTGCGGCCATCTTCTAATTTAAAATGCTTAGTTAGGATAAATTCATTCAACTTTTTTAAATTTAAGACAAATCTAAAAGTTCCATCAGCTTTGGGGACTAAGAAATAAGAGGACACGAACTGTGGATTCTCGGAGACACACGGTCTAATGGCCCCTAAAACCAGCAGGTTATCTATTGCTTTCTTGACATCATCAAGAGATTGATTACCCTGCAATAGCGGTGCCGTCGGTATCGCTGCCTGAAAAGGCCGAGACGTGAACCGGATATCGTAACCTCTAATGCAGTTAAGCACAAATTTATTTTAGTAATTTCTTTCCATTTGTTATAAAAAAATTTTAGACGTCCGGCTACACCTCTCACCTCTAGCGACTGTGTTGGCTTGGCCTTGTCGACCTCGAGGCCGCGTGTTTGTTCCACTGGGAATTTCTCTGCCGATCCTTGTACCGCAGCGATCTTTGTGGGCCCCCTTTCCGAGCCTGCTGCGAATGGCCCTTGGAACTCGACGGCAGGCTTTTCCGGTTTCCCCAGTTGGAAGTCCTTAGAGGTTTTTTGGTTTGCCGATAAGGAGTGAGGTCCTCCACTACCTTGCCCATGGATTTCGTGTGCTTGAGCCTTTTAAACAAATCCTTGCCGAATAACTCGTCCGTTATGTCTGATTTTTTTAACAGTTCCCTGTATTTTTCGTCAATGCCAGGTAGGATGAACGCTCTCCTCATTACTGAATGTTGGTAGTGCACACCTGCTAACAACTTGCCTGCATTCCCTAACAACTTTAAAAGCGTACTCGAGATCTCGCCTTCTTCAAGCTCGAGGATCAGAGAGATGCTTTTAGCCACTGCTATCATTGTTGAACCTACCGCATTCTGTGGGGCGACGAAATGTTTGTCTCTGCTTTTCGCCGCCCCTGACATGTATGTCAGGATTTCCGGATTGAGTTTGGGGGCTTCTACCTGTAGAACTCCCTTCCTAGGGAATTTTCTCATAATCTCCTCCCGTATCTTACTCTCTTCCTCCTCCCTTTTTTTTTCATCTTCTTCGTCTCCTCCATAAAGGCCTTTTCGTGTCCAATTTGACCATTCCGCCGCTAATTCGGGGTGCAGGGCAACATTATTCGATTGAGCCGGCTCTGCTTTTAAACAAAGCGTCTGACGAGTCTCATTGCTGAGGCTCGCAGCAGTCTCTGCTGTTTCTTTTGCGTCTTCGGGAATTCCTGCCTCTTCATCGGTCTCTGACGCCTCTGCCGACGTAGCGGAACTCGACTTTTCCTCACTCACGTCGTCTTCCACGAGATTCACCTCCTCGCTCGCGTCCTCCTCCACGACAGCGCCTGCTTCGCTCGTGGCAGCTACCACAATACCAACAAGAATTAGGCAGTTGACTCGCTATATTGTGCGATCTGTCCTCCCTCGAGTGAAGGCTCATCGCCGCGAGATTTTCAAACGTGCGATATGTCCTTCCTCAAGTGAAGGCTCATCGCCGTACATGCGATCTGTCCTTCCCCTAGTGAAGGCTCATCGCCAGGACGCATACACAAAGAGGCGAGGCTTGTTAATACTCACCATTGTCTTTGTCTTCCGCACGATTCTGCGTCGTAGCATCGATAGCGGCGACTGGCGGTTCCTTAACCTCCCCAGTCGTCCGCTGTAGTTTCCTCAATTTTTTACGCAGATTCCTCATCTGCTCTTTTACCTCATCCATTAATTCTCCGTTCAACTTCCTTTTGGACATTGTGCCGCAATAAAAAAAACACCGATTGCGGCTTCTCTACACTCTGCGTTGTGACTCCTACGAGCACAAAAAACGTTATGAAGCATGGCATCGGGCATGGGTAGGGACAACCTAAGAAAATAAAAATCACTCTAAAGATTGTGGCGCCACTGAGCGGGGAAGGCGGTACTACATGGTTAATCGCGAGAACGAGACTTGAATATAATGTACATCATGGCTGTCGCGATGAGCGTTGCGCACAATATAAAACAATAACATTATAACAACAGAAAATTAATATATTACCAACATTATTTCTAAGTCCAAATTACAAGGAATTTTGAACTGTTGCATTGATCTCAAATAAATGTCAGAGTAACATTTGAAAAATATTTTCTGTAACGTTTTTAAAATATTTTAACAACATTCAGAAAAATTATATTACAAAATAATATTTTTCAAATATGTGTATAATATTATTAAGAAACGTTTAAAAAATACACATAAAGTCAATATTTCTAAACGTTAATTTAATGTTCCTTGCTTACTGGGAGCATTGACGAACCTTGATGATATTTTTGATATGTCCAAAGACAAATCTATTATAGAACATAGATAGATTTGATATTTCCTCTCTTCTGTAAATCTCTCTTGTAAATAGGAAAATGAATCCTGCATCACCAGCTACTATTCAGAGCACGTATGGTTAATTGAGTTCTTATCATTAATATATGCAACTTTTAGAATATAATAGTTACTTACTTATATATAAATATGCTGTAAATAAAGAGCACTCCGCACTGCTCGATTTACACGTGTATACGCACTCACGCATCGTATGTAGGATAATCATGTACATCCCCACACAGCACAGGTAGATCCTGAGAATGTACTCCGTATATCGCAACTGTAGATTGTGTATATCCTGTTGATATTCGAAATACGTCTATGATATTTTGAGAATGTACTGAGGATGTTCTAATGTCTGCCCTAGAAGCCTACTCAGTATATACTGAGAATATTTCTTAGTATATTGTGAGTATATTAAAAAAATATTTTGATCACATTGCCAGTATCTATTAGAGAATATCTCCTAGTATTGTTGCGTTAATGCAAACAAATTTTTGAATTTTGCTCTGTCGACTCTTACCGAAGAAAATTTAATGTCCTGCAAAGCAGGTATAAACGAAGGCCCCGGATGAGGAGCACACTTCGTAAACAAAAAGGCTTATATCAGAGGCCCTGCTAGTGAGCACGCTCTGACTGGCGAACTAGAGAACGCTGGAGAAGCCCCGCTGGGCTGCCCTTTATATAGCAGTCGATGTCGAACTTTTCTTACGAGAGAATTAGCCGGCGATGAGCCGCGTAGCGGGCGCGCGCCGAACTTTCTCGCCGCGCGAGCTCGCGCTGTTTGGTTGTGCTAGCAAGATTTCTTATCTATTAAGAAATATAGAGTTGGCTCAACAAATCGCATTCGTTTCACTCAAAAGAACGAACTTTATTTGATCCAACATCTACACACATTTGTATGAAATAAATCATGTCAACTATATCGCCGAGTTGACACAAATATGAATGATAAAGTAAATTAGCAATACCAACAAAACATTCATTTATATTAAATATAATTCGTTTGCTTGAAATAAATATTTTAGAAAAGTGTCAACCAAATATATTTAATTGGCATAAAGAAACCTTTTTCTCAGTGTACATAATAAAAAACACATTATTTATATTAATTTTATACTTAGTTATAATATTATTTATTATTAATATATAATATTGAAAAAACCGCCTAGTTGTTGGAGTCAGAGAAGTAGTAGGCACTTTGTGTAGATTTTTTGACAAGTTTCCTGCGTAGAGCTGACTTTTCTTTATATATACAGTGGCATCAAACTGATTTTGAGTCCGTTGCAAAATCAATGTGATGAGTTTCTTTTGTCCCCTCAATTCTTTAATCTTTTTTTTTTTTTTTATTTGGGGCCTTTACCTTATCCTCGGCAGCCTTTGAAATAGAAATACTCAATAATTTAAGACAAACTCATATATTCAACTTGACGTGTATCTTTAAAATAAAAATTTGGTGACGATTCTTGAATCGCAGGATCACCCGGGACACTTTTAAAAAGTGAAGGGCAGTTTTCCCATGCTACCGGGCGCGTCCACAGGTTGCGGATAGTGGAACGTCCAGGGAGGTTTCTCTGGACAGTCGTGAATAACAATCAGAGACTTGTCTCTGAGCGGAATAAGCGATCGCGGACAAGGGAATCAAAAAACCCGAAACCACAATGGAAGAGAGTAATATAAATAGATATACCCCAGGAGGTAACCCAGAAATGGGAAATCCTTCCACTTCCTTGGAAGTGGCTGAGCTCCGATCGGATTCTGGGGGGGGGCTCAATATTACTCGATTCGGAGCCGACAGTGGAACACTTGGCTGTCGGAACCACTCTACAAGCATCAAGTGGGAAAATGGAGATTGCTACTCCTGCAGGCGGGGCGAGTCCGAGGAGCATCTCTTCTCGGCTGGAGAAAGTACAGATCGACAGGGCGACCGATGACGAGCAATCGCTTAAAGGTGGCAGTGTTGACTGTATGGACTCCGACGTCGAGAGGGATCTTCTTGACTCAGAGGCCGACATAGCTTGCCAGGAGGAAGCAAGATCCAAAAAGAAAGAGATGACGGCAGCTCAAAAGGCTAGGAAAGCCTACAGAAATGCTCTGTCATTTCTGAAAAAGATGAGTAACAAGAAGGATGAGGAACTGACCACCAGGGACAGGGACCTCATCAAACTAAACAAGAAAAAGGTCTCCAAATTTGAAGCCGAACAACAGCAACAAAAATTGGAGACAATCACCGAAGAAAGAGAGGTAGCAAGGACTAAGCCGGCAAGAAAGCTACAGAGGGCCAACGCTACGGTGGAATCTCCAAAGCCGGACAAACCCAATTTGCCACCTTCCGAAAGGAAAACGGTAAAGAGGGTGCGATCGGGCGACGGAGAGGAAAGCGAAGCAAAAAGAGTCAAGCCCTCGATAAGCTTCGATTCGCCCGAGGATTGTCGGATTGCCATCATAGATCGTTCTGATCCGGATGGCAGGATGACGGCCGAAAGGTGGATGGAGGTGGAAACGAGGGTTCTGCTGGCCATAGCCGAGCTGGATGGTGATAGTTGCGAGGAGGTCGACTTCGACGGGGCCGGTTGGCAGAAGGGCGTCAAAGTTGTTGGATGCAGCAACAGAAAGTCACGCGACTTTCTAACGCAAGTCATCGGCAGCTGCGGCGAACTCTGGCAGGGGGCCCAACTCGAGGTCATCCAGATGTCACAACTACCGCTGAGGAAGAAAATCTCACTATGGATCCCACCTCCGGTTCCGGAAGGAGACGATACCGTGGTGAAGATTTTGGGCAAACAAAACAAAGGCCTGAAGACTCAAAGCTGGAGGATTATCTCATCGGCTAAGAGTCAAAATGGCAAAGGAAAGGACTTCGTCTTCACGATTGATGACGAGTCTATGGACTCTCTTAGGAAGTCAAAAGGAAGCATCAAATTCGGCTTGGGTACGCTGAAAGCGAGGCTTCCAAATGACAAGAGCAGCGCGACGGCCAGGGCTTCGGGTGGTTCAGATTAATCTGAATCACTGCGAGGCGGCCACGGAGGACTTGATGCTGTTCATGACTGAAAAGAATGTGGATGTAGCCCTGGTCCAAGAGCCCTGGCTTGCAAAGGACAGGGTTCGAGGACTAAGGACCAAGGAGTATACCCTGCTGCATTCTCAGACTGCAGGTAAGAAAAGAGCGTGTATAGTGGCAAAGAAATCCCTAAAACTCACACTACTAACACAATATAGCACAAATGACCTGACCGTGGCAACCTGCGAGAGCCAGGGGAACATGAAGCTTCTTCTGGCTTCTGCATACATGCCATATGATGAGGCTGAACCACCACCAGAGGCCGTCCAAAACCTGGTACTGGGAGCCAGGAAGCAGGGCAGACAACTGGTGATAGGATGCGATGCCAATGGACACCACATCCAATGGGGAAGCAAGGATATAAATGAGAGAGGTGAGTCAATAATGGATTTTATTCTTACAAATAACCTGACCGTTTGCAATAGAGGCAATTTGCCGACGTTTGTGAACAAGGTTAGGGAAGAGGTGATAGATCTGACCTTGACCACAGGCGAGGAGGGGTTGATAGTTGAGGACTGGAGGGTCTCCTTAAAACGATCCTTCTCGAATCATAGGAGAATTTTATTTAGAATAAACCGCGCGGCCCCAACTAGCAAGCCCTTTAGGAACCCCAAAAGAACGAACTGGGAAATGTTTAGCAAACTCGTGGAGGAGTACGGGGATGGGGGACCAGAGTTCCAAATGTCAAAGTACCCATCAATCGAGGGAATAGAAGCTTTAGTTAATGAACTAGAAGTTGCATTAATAAGGGCTTTCAAAAAATCCTGCCCTGTTAGCCGCTCACGCAAGGCCACCAAACCCTGGTGGAATGGGGAGCTTAGGCAACTAAGAACGGAAACAAGGAAGCTCTACAACAATGCAAAAAGGGACAAGACAAAAGAGAGCTGGGATATATATAAGACCAGCTTTAATGAGTTTAAGTATAAGATAAGAGAAGCAAAGTGGGAATCGTTTAAGGAGTTCAGTGAATCCCTTATGGATACTAGCGAGGCCGCAAGGTTCAGAAAGGTGTTATCAAAGGATCCAGCGATCCCAAGTAACATCATGAAACCGGATGGCTCGTGGACTGAGTCCAACAACGAGACCCTGGAACTTCTTATGAACACCCACTTTCCTGGGTGCGGGAACATTGATTACAATGACGTAAGAAAGGATGATTCCCACAGGCGGGGGGATTTGATGACCCCTGCGGAGAGAGAAACGAGGGCGGAAATGATCGTCACAGAGGAGAGAGTATTATGGGCGGTGCATTCCTTTGGCCCATACAAATCTGCGGGCCCGGATGGGATACTACCTATTATGCTATAAAAATCTCTGAGCAGCATTATTGGGATGCTAAAGAGAATCTTCGTGGAATGTCTTATATTAGGCTACATACCGAGAAGATGGAGAGAGGTAAGGGTGGCGTTTATAACTAAGGCTGGTAAACCGAGTCACACTACGCCAAAAGATTTTAGGCCTATTAGTTTATCATCGTTTCTGTTGAAGACACTAGAGAGACTGATAGACATGCATATAAAAGAGACCACAAACATAGAAAATCTGTGTAAAATGCAACATGCCTATCTAAGAGGCAAATCGGTCGAAAGCGCACTACACGTGGTTGTCGGAACAATTGAAAAATCCCTCAAAGACAAGGAATACACTTTGGCTGCATTCCTGGACATAGAGGGGGCTTTCAATAACGTCAAAACTGAATCTATAAAAGAGGCTTTAGAAACATTAGGGGTGGAGCACATGGTCACGGAGTGGGTGATAAGGATGCTGGAAAGCAGAGTTATTACCTCGGAAATAGGCAACAGCTCTACTAGCAAGAAGGCAACAAGAGGCACACCGCAAGGAGGAGTGATATCACCGCTATTGTGGTTGATCGTGATAAACAAGATCCTAACAACCTTTAAAGAGAAAGGGATCAAAATGATAGCATATGCAGATGACGTAGTCATACTGATCACAGGCAAATATTTGTCTACAATCAGTGAGATTATGGAATCTGCGCTAAAAGAACTATCAAAGTGGGCAGGAGAGAATGGTCTAGGGGTAAACCCGAGCAAAACCGAGCTCATCCTATTCACAAGAAAGTATAAAATACCCAATTTCACACCACCAAAGCTGGAGGGGAGGGCACTTACACTTTCAAAGGAAATTAAATACCTCGGAATTATCCTAGACTCCAAACTCTCATGGAAAAGGAACGTGGAGGAAAGGATGAGGAAAGGAATGATTGCCTACTATGCAGTGTAGGAAAATGTTTGGAAGGAAATGGGGCCTGATGCCGCAAATCATACATTGGATGTACACTGCGGTAATAAGACCGATCATTACATACGGAGCATTAGTCTGGTGGGAAGCCATGAACAAGGAGGTAAACAAAAGAGCCTCATCCAAGGTACAAAGGCTTGCAGCCCTGGGTATCACAGGAGTGAGGAATAATACAGCACAAGCTGCATTGGAGGCAATCTTGAACCTACAACCACTTGAGTTGTACGTTAAAGGCCAAGCAGCAAAAGGAGCCGTAAGGCTCAGGGAGTCAAATCTCTGGAAGCCGATCAACTACGGACATTCAAGAATACTGGAAGAGATCGGAAAACTGAACAGTAACAAAGGACTAAACCTGAATAGTCCAACGGACTACTTAGTTGCCAGGCATAACTTCGAGGGGTGTGTTAACATACGCATCCCCTCTAAGGAGGAATGGGAGGATAACTCGGTGATAAATGAACATGAGACATCAGTCTACACCGATGCCTCCATAACCAAAACGGGTGCAGGCATTGGAATCTACTCTGAGGCGCTTAACATCCAGAAGTCATACAGACTAAAGAACGGTTGCCACGCCATACAGGCAGAAATCTGTGCAATAAGGGAGGCAGCCAAGCTAATCTGGGTGAGTGGCAAACCAATAAGGGATGTCACAATCTACTCTGACAGTCAGGCTGCGCTCAGAAGTATTGCATCAAAAACAGTGAGATCAAAGGTAGTGATGAGTTGCCAAGAAGCACTGTCCTGGCTCCGCGGCGACAAGGTTGGTCTGCGCTGGGTTCCCGGTCACAAAAATGTGGTAGGGAACATAGGTGCGGACAGACTGGCAAAGCTGGGGGCGGGAGGGAACGGTGCGGAGGTAATAGACTCCCCACTACCACCGATCAGTTCACTGAAAGATGCCATAGAGGAAATTATACTGGAGAAACATAAAGAGATGTGGCAAAACCGGAATGATTGCGGGATAGCCCGAAACCTCTGGCCCAAGATAGATAACAACAGGACTGGGCAACTATTGAAACACAAGAAGAACCTGGTTCGCATAGCAGCAGGAGTTGTCACAGGAAACTGTGCGGTCGGAGTGAACCTCCAGAAATGGAAAATCACAGATGACAGCTACTGCAGAGAATGCAACGAGGAAGAAGAAACAATTGAGCATCTGATGTGCTGGTGTCCAGCCCTAGAAAACCGACGCCTCCAGACAATGGGACAAGAATTTCTGGATGGACTGGAGACGCAGCAGAGATGGACATTGACAATATAATGAGCTTCGCACGGGACTGGAAGTGTTTCAGCGCGAGGTGGTAAAGACGGGTCAAGGGTTAAAAATAGGGTATCACAATGGACCTCAGGTCTCCGAGTGAATGGTCACTAGATGACCACACCCTTTCACCTAACCTAACCTAACCTGAATCGCAGGATCAAGTAGTTGCTCGTAGGTCACTTTTTTACAGTAGCGAGTGAGAGCGCGAACATTTATTCTAAAGTCTAACGCTGTTTTTACGAAAAGATTCTCGTTTTTGTTTTTACGAAAAGACTCAATTTTTATTCTTTTAATCGCTCTAAATATAATTTTATGGATATGTCTACACTGAAAAAAGGTTTTCTTTATGCCAATTAATATATTTGGTTGACACTTTTCTAAATATTTATTTCAAGCAAACGAATTATATTTAATATAAATGAATGTTTTGTTGGTATTGCTAATTTACTTTATCATTCATATTTGTGTCAACTCGGCGATATAGTTGACATGATTTATTTCATACAAATGTGTGTAGATGTTGGATCAAATAAAGTTCGTTCTTTTGAGTGAAACGAATGCGATTTGTTGAGCCAACTCTATATTTCTTAATAGATAAGAAATCTTGCTAGCACAACCAAACAGCGCGGGCTCGCGCGGCGAGAAAGTTCGGCGCGCGCCCGCTACGCGGCTCATCGCCGGCTAAATCTCTCGTAAGAAAAGTTCGACATCGACTGCTATATAAAGAGCAGCCCAGCGGGGCTTCTCCAGCGTTCTCTAGTTCGCCAGTCAGAGCGTGCTCACTAGCAGGGCCTCTGACATAACCAAATGTGTATATATATATATATATATATATATATATATATATATATATATAATTACAAACGTCGACGCGGATTTTCAGCAAAAATAAATTATTTACTATTAAAAAATATTTAATTGATATTATTTTGTGCTAAATTCGAATTCCTTACCTAATAATAAATCTTCCGTTAATGTAACAAAATATACTTTTGTGCCAAAATTATATTCCTTAACTATTAAGAAATATTCAATTAATGCAAAAAGATATTCGTTCGTGCCAAAATCAGATTCATTAACTATTAAAGTACATTAATTTGGGGCAACAGAATATTCACTATTATCACAAACCAACGATTCCATTGATTCAACAAAATATTCGATTCGCCGTATCCAACCATGCCATTTATTATCTGTTAACGAGTTTTATTGGTCCAAAGAAACCTTTTTCTCAGTGTAGAGACATCTGTCTCTTAAAACTTGAGATAGCAGTACTGTGGACACATAGCCCCCGTAGACAAATAGCCCCGGTCTCCCCTACTATTCTGATAAATTTAGCATATCCTGAAAATATTCGATAAATAGACCGAATATTACTGATAAATTTCGAATATTCTTAAAATATCAGTAAAATAATATACCGCAAAATACATTATAAACATATTATCAGTATATCTTGTATATCTGTAGTACATTGAGTATCAATTCAGTATATACGAATGATATCATGTGCTGTGTGGGTCATGGCTGTCGCGATGAGCATGCCCAGATAGCACATAGGTGTATAGAAGTTCATAGAGAATTCATTTCAAAGAATACGTACAGAATTAGAAAAATGAATATCTGAAGAATTCTTGAAAAATTAACTACAATCAGTTCATCTTGAAGTATTCCTCAAAAATTCATTATAACGAATACTTCGCGGACTTATATTTTGAATACTCTGAGAATGCATGAGGAATTACAATTCACGCATGCGTGAGTACCGCGCGGGATTGGCCGCTTGAGTTACTGAGTTTGTGTCTGTTGATTGTTTAGCAGGATTATGTGGTTTCGGGAACGTCGCGAATAAGATTGAGAAAGTAAAAGTATACTGGAATATATTTCCAACAGTACAAAAACGTAAACTCGAACTTAGACTTTTGTCGAACTGAACATGAGTAACTGCTTGTACAACGACGTGCTGCTTACTGCGGCGAGCGCGACCGATGATAGGGGCGAACGGGCAGAGAGAAAGAAAACAAAACGCTAACGCATGCACGGTCGCTGTTGCCTCTATAATATAATAACGGCGTGAAGCGCGCCAAGCTTAAAGGTCATTTCCCAGTGACAATCCAACAGTGTCGTTTGCGAGAACACAACATGCGGGACTCGCTCTACAAAGTATAACCGATATATTGTTATTCGGAGATATATGTCTTTTGTGGACACCTTCCACTGCTAAGATCAATCCCGTTAGTCTGCCTTCCTGGCCCTTATTCCTGATTGACTACGGTTCGGCTATTTTAATTAAAGAGAGGATAACCTCTCCATTAATTAAATTAGCCAGTCCCTTACAGATCGGTGTGATCTCGTGCAGCGTTATATCCCACGTACGTTTTATTGAATGGTAAGTACGGTTGAACTATAGATTCATTTAATATATTTTCTACAAATTGCTACTATATAACCTCGAAATAATCGCATGCAGTATGATTCTTTATTTTCATTGTTATTACGACATTATACACGTCGTCATAACGTTAATTCCATAAAACTTCTTTTTTTTTGTTAATAACTTTTTAATAAATAATGAACGACGGCTATAACCTTTTGAATGTTACTCATGGCCATAACTTCTTATAAAATCACCCGTGGTGGCTTCGTTATAAATAATAACATGTAAAATTCTATATGACTTATTGCATTTCACATTCCTTAATTTCTTCCTGTATGTTCCAATTATAATGTTGTATAATTTCACATATATTATTGCAGATTTACCAAATTACTCAAGTTCTGTTGAATTAAGAAGCACCTGCATACAATAGGAAAAATAGCAGAAGTAAGTACTGCTTCCATTTATGCATTCATTTTTGCATTTACGAAAATGAAACGTCGAGTGAAACCATTCAACGAATTATCGAGATGGCAACGAAATAGACGTTTACGTCAAAGTATCGACGAAGCTATTTTTGAAAATTATAACTTTGAAGAGGAAACTAGTACAGATATAGCCATCCCAAGTAAAGAACAAACCGTTGAGAAGTGTCAAGTGGAAAATCCTATTATTCATTCACAATCTACGGATTTGAATGACATCCTACAATATTCAAGTGATTCAAATGATTCTAATGAATATGTACAAGAAAAAATTGATTTTATTGAAGATACACTGGACAATGATAAGACAACGAACACAACAAATTTTGTAGATCTTATAAATGAAACATTCTCATCAGAATTACAAACCTGGGCAATTACAAATAATATTTCTAATGATGCTCTGTCAAAACTATTAAACCCACTCGGCATGTATGTTGCTGAAATATTGAAATATTCGGAAATGGTGCAGAAATATTTCGTTAACATTTCATTTGTAACTATGCATCTGAAATATTTCAGAAATGTACCTGCAACATATTTTTATAATATTACATTAACAATATTTCTGAAATCTTTCAGAAAGTTGTTTACAATATTTGCAAGTTTCTGTAATATTGCAAAAAAATGAAGCAGATGCAATATTTCAGGAATATTTCTGAAACATTATAAAAGTAATATTACGTTTGCATTGCACGAATAATATTTCTGTAACGTATCAAACGCAACATTGCATTTAAAATATTTCTGAAAAATTTCTGAAAGATTGCGTAGGTAATGAAAAATTAAATTGCAGGCAGTGCATTTCTACAATATTGCAGAAGAAATATTGCAGATGTAATAGTTTAGAAACATTTCTGATACATGATAAAACTATTATTACGTTTACATTGTACGCGTATATTTTTGAATGTTTCACATTGCATTTGTAATATTTCCGAAAAGCTGTTGGCAGACTTTAGAACTTATAATGGAATGGAAGTTTTAATCGATCTCCTTAGGGTTACAATTCTCATCCATTACTACTCTTCTCCTCTCACTTAACCCTTTGGACCAACGGCTTAATGTCTCTTTTCCGAAAGACGGAGCCCAGTTTGCTCCGCACAAGAGCCTATCTTGCACGGAGGGCACAGCTTTCGGAAAATAAATGCCATGTTTACATGCTCTAGTGGACTCGAACCTGGTTCTTCAGATTACGAGTCTGGCGCTCTACCACTAGACCACACTGCCTGCCTACTTTAGAACTTATAAAAAATTAAATTTATTATTATATAATTATTGCATTTTATTGCATTTTTTCTCTTTTATTAAGAATTTTCTGATATTCCAAATTTTGTCATATGGCATTTTAATATAAAATATAAATATTTAATAATATTTAATATAAAATAATATTCGACACTGACTGGCAAAAAAGATTTATTCGTATATCTGTATTGTTAATATTGTTATGCAATAGCTTTATGCTCACCAAAATAAGCAAGTATAAGAAAGAAAGAAGCATCAGAGTCAGAGGATCATCACTACCCTGTTCGATCATCGATGTCAAGCAACAAGGCGCCGGTATACTACTTGGATGGGTGACCGGCTGAGAGAGCGGATATTCTTCGGACAAACGCGCGGCGGCTATACGCACATGGCTTAAGTATATTTTTTTTGTTCCGGTAACAAAATATTTCATTTTTCACATATCAACAAATAGTTTTGCAGGGTTGGCAAAAAACATGTTTTTTTTTATTTTAAACAAAAAACATTGTTTTTTTTGTTTAAAACAATGTTTTATGTTTTATTTGTGTTTTAAAACTAAGGTATAAAAAAACATGTTTTAAACAAAAAAAAACATGTTTTAAACAAGCAAAAAAAACACTTGATAGCTTGATCTATGCAAGAAGATTTAAAATAAAATATGTGCGGAGCATCCATAAGTAATAATGTCAGGCATTTAAATTTTTTCGCTAGCGTAGCATTAAACTGTAAATATCAGGGTTGGCAAAAAACATGTTTTTTTTATTTTAAACAAAAAACATTGTTTTTTTTGTTTAAACAATGTTTATGTTTTATTTGTGTTTTTAAACTAGGTATAAAAAAAACATGTTTTAAAACAAAAAAAACATGTTTTGAAACAGCAAAAAAAAACACTTGATAGCTTTGATCTATGCAAGAAGATTTAAAAATAAAATATGTGCGGAGCATCCATAAGTAATAATGTCAGGCATTTAAATTTTTCGCTAGCGTAGCATTAAACTGTAAATATATAAATAACGTTGCTAAAATTTAAAAAATTAAAACGCCTACGGCGGCGGCTGTGAGAAATAAGGCTCGCCGTTAAGCCCGGTCTACTAGGCCACAGTTCGCAAAACGCAAGGGTCTACATGTCAATCTAACCTCTCTGTGGTATAGAAGGATTAGGAATAATGAACGGAACAAAGGGAGACAAAGATGGAGAGTTCACTTTTATAGGAGGGAGAGGTGAATCGGTACTAGATTATATATTGGAAACAGGGAAATTTGGGAGAAAACTGAGGAAATAAGGATTGGAGATGCTATTGATTCTGATCACCACCCGTATATTGAAGGTAAAAGAAACTGGTGAGAGAAGAGAAGGGGAAGAAAAGAGTAAAGAGAATAATGAATTGGTCAAAAGAGGAACGGAAAATTACCAAGGAGAGAATGAAAGAGGCAAGAATAGAGGGTGCGAACATAGAAAGAAATATTGGAAGGAATAAAGAACGCAGTAAAAACAGGCCTGCTGTTTGGAAAGAATAAGAGAAGACCAGAGATCAAAGAAAAAAAGCAAATGGTGGGATAGGAATGTGTAAGACTAAGGAGAGAAGCACGAGAGAAACTAGTTAAATGGAGAAAGGGAGAAGTAGATAAAAAGAGGTACATTCTAAAGAAAAAAGAATATGAGGAGAAAAATAAAAAGAGAGAAAGAGATAGAAGGAGAGAGGTTATAAAAGAGGCGAGAGAAGCACTAGCGAGAAGGAAGTATGGAGATTTATAAACAGAGAAAGGAAGGGTAGAAAAGATGTTTGCGAAGAATAACGGAGGAGCAATGGAATAAACACTTCATGGAGCTATTGGAAAGAGTAACTGTTGAACACCGCGTGAAAAAGACAGGGAAGGGGAGGAAGAATGGGTAGCAAGAGGAGCAGGAAGGAATAAGAAGAGAGGAAGTGGAAGAAGTAATTAAAGAAATGAAAGAAAAAAAAGCAGCAGGTACGGATGGATTGCTAAATAAGGTATGGATATATGGAGGAGAGAGATTGAAGGAAAAAATATGGGAGGTATGTGATACAGCGTGGAGGACAGGAGAAATAGCAGAAGACTGGAAAGAAGGTATAATAGTACCAATAGTAAAGAAAGGAGAAGGAAAAGAAGCACAAGATTACAGAGGGGTGACATTAATGACACAAGCTACAAAATATACGCGGCAATTTTGGCGAAAAGATTGGAGAATGGAGGCGGAAGAAAGAAGAATATTACTAGAAACACAGGCAGGGTTCAGGAAAGGAAGGGGTACAATGGAGAATATATACGCACTGAATTATGTAATTGGAAGGGCTGTTAGCAAAAAAAGAGGGAAGCTAGTGCAGCATTTATTGATCTGAAAGCAGCATTCAACTCCGTGAACAGAGAAAAAATTTGGGAGGTACTGAAAAGAGAAGGGATTAGTGAACAGCTGAGAACTAGGATAGAAGATCTGTACGAAGAGACAAGAAGCGTGGTAAGAGTGAAAGGAGAAAAGGGATCATGCTTCTGGACGGTCAAAGGAGTCAGACAGGGATGCCCCGCTGAGCGCTATGCTCTTCATACTGCTGCTGGCAGACTTAGAGGGAAACAATGAGGAGGGGGCAAGATGGAAGCGTGGTAGTAGGGAGAATAAAATTTTGGACGTTAGCATACGCAAACGATATAGTAGCTATAGCAGAGGATGAAGAGGAGATGAAGAGGATGATGAAAAGACTGGAGAAATATTTCGACAGAAAAAAGCTGAGAGTGAATGTAGGGAAAACAAAGGTAATGAGATTCAGGAAGGGAGGAGGTAAAATGAAGAAAATGGAATGGAAATGGAAGGGAGAAGAAATAGAGGAGGTAAAGGAAGTCTGCTATCTAGGCTACACATTCCAAAGAACGGAGGACAGGAGGCGCATATAACGAAAGAGTAAGGAAAGCTACCATGGCAATGAAACAAGTTTGGGGAATAGGAAAAAGGTTATTTGGAGGAGACTGGATAAGAAGAATTAAGTTATACGAATAAGTTATTCGCTGGTAGCAAGCATAGCTTTATATGGTGCAGAAGTGTGGGGATGGAAAGAGAGGAGAAAATAGAAAGAATGCACGAAAGGTATATAAGGTGGACCATTGGGCCTAGACTGGAGCACACCGGATACATGATAAGGGAGGACCAAGAGGGACAGAATGAGAGTAAGTGCTGGTAAAAGGGCGATGAAATACGAGGAAAAACTGGAAAGGGGAGAGGGAAATGAGATTGCAAGAGAATGCTGAAAGAAATAAAAGGGAATGTCAGGAAGGAAAAGGCAAATGGGAAGAAGAGAGAAGGAGCTTCTATGAAAAAAGAGGATACGCAACTGAGGAGATAGAAAGGAAAAGAGGAAATGGCTGGGGCAGTATGAGGAGATAACAAGAAGAGACAAGACATTCAGAGTCAAGAGAGAGATGAAAGAGTCAGAGAGTCTAGATATAACAGGTGGTACAGGGAGATAGCAGAAATCGAAGATCAGAATACCTAGAGAAAAAAGGGAAAGAGAAGTCCAGATCAGGATAGCGAGATTTAGGCTAGGTAATGAGATGAGAGGGTGGAAGATATTAGGAACCAATAGAGAAAAGAGCTGTAGAATATGTGGTGCAGAACCAGAGACATGGGAGCATGTGTTAGAGCGGTGCACAAGAGGAGAGGAGGAGGAGGAGAAGCCAGAAGGAATTGGCGAGAAGATCATAAGTATACTGAATAGTAAGGAGAGGGAGAGAAATGGATGGCAGAGCTGGAGAGAAGAAAAAGGCAGGCTAATACAGCGGCAAGTTAGTCAGAAAGATTAGAGAATAATACAGATGATTTTTGTTGAGAAGGATAAGCGGAAGGTATTGGATTCAAAGAGAAAGGAAGAGAGCGGATTGAGGGTGAAAATGAACGAGGACAAGTCGGTGGAAACGAGGGTAAGAGAGAGGAGAAAGAAAGGAGAAAAGAGAGGAGAGGAGAGGAAAGCGGGAGGCCAAAGAGGACCACGGAAGAAGAAAGAGCGAAAAGGATGGAGGAGAATCTCTTTATGGATACGGACGAGGACGAAGCAGATAGGAAGAAAAAGAATAGCAGAAATTTAGGATGGAAAGGAGAGATGAAAGGAGATAAAGAGAGAAGCATAGAGAGAGAAAGGGGAGAGGAGGTTAAGATTGTAAGAATGTAAGAATAATCTTTAATGCAGTTATTTGCAGAGTGAACGTAGAATAAGAAAGAAGGAAGGCATCGAACAAGAGGAGAGAGAGAGCCGGAAAGAAAAGGGAAGAGCAGCGACAGAAAGGAGGAAGTCAGAGGGGTGCGGAAGTAAAGGAAGCTGAAAGAGATGACCAGAAGGGTGCCGGATGGAAGACGAAGGGAAGAGAAATGAGATGTGAGGTCGCTCAATGACCAGGTCGGGGAAAGAAGAAATAAGAAAAATTATATTATAGATATAAAATGTATATGATTAATGATTGAATGTATAATGTATATGATTTTATTTGTATAGCAGAATTTGTAAAGGTTTTTGGGAACGTTTTTACTGAAAAAAACGCCTTTCCAACCCCGGAAGGGGAGTGAAATAAATATTAATTGACTGATATATATCTTTATATTTATATGCTACACACAAAAAT